>PVLA01015824.1:0-23419 GCA_004027455.1 Hydrochoerus hydrochaeris
TCAGTCCCAGCTCAGCCCCCCGCTCAGCCCTCAGCTCAGCCCTCAGCTCAGCCCTCAGCTCAGCCCCCAGCTCGGCCCCCCCACCCCAGGGCTGCGGAACCCTGGAGCTGACCCCGGGCGGGGCGGCGACAGGCACCGCGGTCCCCGCCTGCGCCCCAGCCCGCGCCCCTGCTTCACACCGAGCCCTGCACCGCGCTCACAGCTCCCGCCAGAGTCCCGGGTCCACGGAACCGGAAACCTCAGGGCAGCACGGAACTTTTACTGCTCAGAGGGTCTAGAACTAAGCTCGTCTTGGTCCCATAAGCATATCCTCCTGGTCCTTGAGCAAAACGCTGGGCTCACTCTGTCTCTGCTACCCTCAACCAACCAACCGTGAGGCTCCCTCACTCCTCAGTCTGAGCCACCTAAACTTCTAACCCCAGAAAAGAGCATTTACTCAAGGAAAGAGCACCGGGTTTCAAATTACACAGAAAAGGTGCCAATTAAACTGTGAGAGGTGGTGTGGCGGTGCACACCCCTAATCCCAGCACTCTGGAGCCTGAGACAGGAGAATCTCTGGTAGTCCAAGACCACAATGGGCTGCAAAGTGAATCCAAGGCCAGCCTGATCTACATAGTAAAACCCAGTCTCTCTCTCTCTCTCTCTCTCTCTCTCTCTCTCTCTCTCTCTCTCTCTCTCACACACACACACACACACACACACACAGCGAAAGTTGCCTGCTTGAACAAGTTAATTAACAGAGTATTGATATCCTAAGTATAACTGCATGAAAGAAAAGTAGTGAAATCTACAGAGGGTTGTTAGGAAGACTGACAGAGAATTCTACAAAGGATGATCCTGTGTCTGAAATTAGTGCTTTCTCAGTGTGTGTCACATATTTCTCTTTCATGCCTCCTTCTTCTAAAGTCAGCCTGCCATCAACTCCTGTCCCAAATCCCTCTCAGGTCATTGTTTGACTACAAGGTAGCAAAACACATAGTCAAGGCTCCCTTTATGCTCAAATACCAGGAGTTTGCCTCCCTGAATCCCTCTTTCAGGAAGACTGAGCCTCTCTCCTGGATAGGAGTCTACAGAGACCAAGGCTGCCCCACCCTCGCCACCCAGAACCCCACAGTGTTTCTCCCCGAGGAGATCTCAGGGGTCCCTGGTAGCGACAGAGCCTGCAGTATCTGCTCTGAGGAAATTCATTTCCTTCATAAACAACCCTGACTCCCTGCAGTCAGCCTTGGTAGTAATTTACACTTTGTCCCTCCCCCCTTCTACTTATAACACCCCACCCCGGGCCAGGAGGCAGGCAGGGCCCCACCTCAGCATTAGAAGATGGGTGGGAATGTACAGAGCCCTCTTCCCACAGGCAATCTGTGAGGAGCACTGTGTGCTGAGATCACAGGGCTCGCCCCCTCGCCCAGAGCCCCGGGGTCCCTGGGAGCCCCCTCCCCAGGGTGGTGGCTGTGGCTCTGGGAGCAGCTGCCCGGCACTCACCTGGGGAGTCTCTGCCCTCAGCCAGGGGGCCGCTCAGCACCATCAGCACCACTGTCACCATGGCTGGTCCAAGGCCCCTCGGGATCCACAGAGCCATCTTCACAGACATCGCTGAGGAGGAAAGAGGAGGCAATGGCACTCAGCACAGCTCCCTCGCTGTACCCACTTCAGAGAATAGAGCCCTGTGACTGCCTCCATGAGTGTTAGGGTTGGGGAGTCCCTAGGAAAGGAGCCAATCAGCACTGGAGCTCAAGGGCATCATCTGTCTCCAGGCAGACATAATTTATTAAGGCTCTCAATGTACTACCTATGTCCCCATGAAACTACACAGCACGAAGCTTTGAGGTGAATGTTCTTTCTCATTTATACAAGAGGCCTGTCTACGTGTGAAGACTGCATGCATGCCTCAGGGGGTAAAAGAGACAAAAGAGAAAAGCAGTTCAATTACGTAAATTTTATGATATTTATAAAACCTATTTTTCTTAGAGTTCCTAACAGGGAAAATAAGTGGACATCATGTTTCAGGGAACAGAAAATTATTGTCACATAGGTGTTCACTTTTATTATGTGAGCTCCTCCGAGGAGCCATGGGCCTTGGTGAGGAAAGCAGAGGCTCAGAGGGAAACGGTTGGAGCTGCAGTTTTGCAGCCCCTGTGCTTTGTGGGTCAACAAATGCCTCAGCCTCTTTGGACCTCGGGCTGCTCTCTGCAAGGTGTGGCTGATGCTTCACGCCTGTCACACTAGATCTTCACATACACACATTTGAGAGTAACGTGACATGGTTCACATTGCATAATGTTCCTTTGTTGTCCCTTATACCTGGTGCAAGCATAAGGGTACCACGTGGGGAAGAACACATGCATAAAACTGGCACCTAACTCTACTAGCAAGTGAAACTTCCTTAAGCAGAAATCTATTGCTTAATGATATTTCGATGAAACCATGTGAAAATTAATTAAGCTGACTTTGGTCTTACAAGTTCCTCAGCTGATGAAAACCTCTGCAATGATGCATAAACTTCTACAGCGTCAGCCTGCTTACGGGGCCCATGGAAGATTTGCAGGAGTGAAGTTCCAAGGTTAAAGAACACATATGCAAGCAACAACGGCAGGAATATGGAGCAGAGCAGGGAGTGCAACCGTGCAAGAGAGCTGCCTGCATCTTTATTGTATAATTCCTATACCAGTTATTCTTTTATATTTCATTCTAGTATAGTGATATAACCAATACATGCAAGCATATCTATGTTAAGTCATGGTTACATAACTGTATCCCACTGTGCCCCATGGGAGGCAAGCAGGGTCGCATTCTCAGGTGCCTTTAGATGACCCTGAGCTTTGAAGCCATCTCAGTAGTTCCCTACACACAGCTTTCAAAGTCACCTTTCAAGGACAGAGAACAGAAGATATGAGAAGTATCTCCCAGGTCTGCAGTGATACTGAGGGAGCAAATGATTAATTAGAGGTTGTACTGTGCCAGCCCTAAACACCAAATTCCGAATGTGTTAGTAACAAAATAAACCCCTTATTCATCAGATTCCTCTTACCTATTCTAATTACACATGAATTAGAACAGCACTTGACAAGCATTACTGACAGCTGTCACCAAGACAGTATCAATCTCTCCTGTCTCTCAGCTTCTTTCTTTTAGTTTAGGTTCTCCTTCTAAAAAGAGAACAGGATGTAAAAGCAGAATATAAAGAGTTTCAACAGTCAAAAGTAGGAAAGAAGCTACAAGAAGTTTCCACTAGTGGCAGGCAAAAAGGACAGAGTAATGAATGAGAAGAAGGCTGCAGCTGGACTCCCAGGAGCAGTGCTGTGCTCAGAGTGGGGTGAGCTCAGCACAAGGAGGGTCTGCATAGGAGCTGCACCACAGAAGGGCAGAACACCAAACTCACACCTGAAAAAGATGGCCAAAAAGGGACCCTGAAGGCTCCCAATCCCATGTCCTTAGACTGTCCCCAGATAAGCAGAGGACTCCGACCCATCCCCCAAGGTGAAAGCTCCTGCCGGCTGATCATCCTGAGCGGTGGGGTAAAGGCTGCCTCACCGAGGGATTTCCCAGTCTCACTGGCCTTTCACACAGACTTTTCAGTTAGCTACAAAAGTGTCATCTTGCAACCCTTTTTCTGATTGGCTAGAACCTCTTCAGAAAGGCAATGCTTTGAACCTCTGCCAGCTACAGCCCCAGCCCAGCCCTTTCTAGAGTTCTCTGCACTGCCCAGTCTTGGCTGCATTCCTCACTCAGGGCAGCCAACACTGGTCTGACATGAGAGGAAGGTGATTTGAAAAACCACTTCATCCCACCATAGCTTGCATAAACTGCCCTGCAGGTTAGGATAAGGGCAATGTGGACTGCCAGAAGGTTGATGGGATAAAGACACTGCCATTCTTATGAGTTGAGGATACAGGGCTGTCCTCAGTTCCCTCAGAGTAGAAGATAAACATGGTGGACTCTTTGCAGTAAACCCAAGAAGAAATCATCTCTGGTCAGCATCCCTTGGAATCTGTGCTTAGTGAGTTCATCATCTTAGCAGAAAGACCATCTGCAGCTATTCTCTGTTCACTGCAGGAATCAAGAAATGCATCTCCTGAAGGAGACCATAGCCTCCTTAATGCTGCTAATAATATCATGTAAATGGTGAGCCTTTTATCATTTTTCATAAAGTTGTGTCATACAATGACCTCATATTTTCTAGATATTATTAAATTACTTTATATATTTCCTCTATGTCAACTCTCAGGTGGATTACACTAATTTTTCATCACACATGTAAATAAGACTTGTGTTTTTGTAAAAAGGTTTTGCTTTAGAATCGCATTCTAGAGAAAATAAAGACAAACACCTGAGATAAATGGAGGAGAGCAGTAGTCAAAAGTGTTAAAGTGAATGTTTAAAAAACACAATTCTGGAAGATTTCATTGCCTATATTAAGAAAACACTCATCAATGGAGTGCCTTCATGAATGAAGATATAATTTGTAAACATCCCTGCAATCTGCACTGACCTATACACACATTAGTTTTAATATGATAATTGTGGATTCATCTTTTTAACAACTTCACAAAGCAAAAATTCACCCTGGCATTTTGCACCTTAGTTCAGTGACAGCCAACTTTTTAGAGACCAAGAGCACAAACTGTCACCAAAAACTCACTCATTTGTCTCAACATGCTAACACTACAATTAAACGTGAATGCTAAAGTTTTACCTCAGAAAAGCAACTCATATGTTGACATCTTCTGCCTAAAAAGAAAAACAAATAACAAATATGCCATAGGTTCAGCACCACTGAACTTTAGAAAATAGAATAATGCTGATCTTAAAATCTTACACTTACCTTCTCTTTGTGGAGGGAAAATGGGATGGGAAAGCGTATGAGATGTCTTTGATCACGAATTCTTCATATTGTCCCTTTCTGAAGCTCAGAACAACAATTTCAACTACCATTTCTGATCTTGGAAGATGGACCTACTGACTGAGGACTTACAAATATTGAAATTTGAATGTACTATGAACTGATGAAAGAGGAAGAAATCTGGTAAAGCTCTGATGGCCACATGGGCTGTAATGACAAAGACCAGAAGCATATTTCATCCTCCTTGTATTATTTGGAGAAGAGGGATCCAGAGCTCCTAACTGCAGCAACTGCCATTTGGTGAAAATTCCTGCTCTTCACCACATTCCTCAGTGCCCTGTGTTCCTCCCCAGCAGGACCTGTGTACCTTGGTGCCTGAGCTGTAACATGTGGAAGTATTTTTGTTGCTAGTTATTCTGTGTCACTTCCCAAAGACTCAGTAGTTCCCAGATGGTGAATTTGGACACTTAATAATATTTTTTGTAGTTATGGTCCTTGGCTTCAGAACTGAAATCATAGCCCATAGTTTGTGAAGAAGTTCAAGAAGTTCACACATCAGAGAAGACACAGAGATAAATAAAAAATGAATAAAAAATAAGCAACAAAACAAGGTTGCAACTGTTACTAAAAGTCTTGTTGGAAATTTCTCACCAAAGACAAAACTAAAGTACATCAGAGGGAAAATTGGCACATACATTGGCACCCAGTGTAGCTCCACTTGGGGAACCAATGAACATTTTGGAGGATGAAGTCCCAAGGTTAGAGAACAAACATGTGCAAGACATCACCAATAACAGCAAGCAGTGAAGAGTAGAGCAGAACACAAGAGCCCCTGCATCTTCATTCCATATTCTCTACAGAGAGCATTATCACCTATTTACATTCTTACATGCTAAGTTCATTGGTGCAAGCCTAGTTGCCAATGCAAAGTCATGGTTACAGAACTATAACCCATTGTATCCCTGTGCATTGAGTCATGTCCTCAGTGTTATCTGAAATCATCCTTACATGCCCCAAGTTTTAACTTGCTCTAAGCATTTCCCATATCCCACCCCCTCAAAAGTCAGAGAAGAGTCGTTCCTTGTGAGCCACCCATAAATCTGACCCAAGCACACAAAGAGCACAACAACAATGCAGGGAACAGCACAACACTACCAACTCCATTGACCCCACAGCACAGAAAATGGCTGTCCAGCACCAGGTAGATCCCAAGGATTCCTACCATTGGGTAAAGGGGTCTTGTGGATAGCAGGCACCTCCACATCTATCTCTTGCAAAGCTTCCTATACCTGTGTCTGGTGGTCAGAGATATAAGTCCAACATTCTACAAATAAGAGGGCACAAGTGCCTCCCTATGCTACAATCAGAAAATCAAGAACCATGCAATTTTACAAACCATCTTCTTGGTTTGTGTCTGGATGTCTCCTCAAAACCTCATGCAAACATGGGGGCAGGCTTCTATAGTTTGTGACTGATTCATGGTCCAATGATAGGATTATGGATATGAGTGCTACACCCACCCTATGGTGTGTAGCCTACATACAATATAAAGGACAGAGTCTTCTCTTGCACTCCTCTTTTTTGATCCTGTTACTTTTTCTGTCTTCTGCCACTATGAACTGTGAACCTCACTGTGAATGGTGAACCATGAACTATGAACCTTCACTATGAACTGTGAGCCACCCTGCTTTGGACCCAGGTGATTATGGACTCAAACCTCCACAAACAGTGAGCTAAACAAATCTTTCCCTCCTTAACTTTGAATGATATGTATTTTGTCTCAGCAATGAGAGAAAAAAAAAATGAAAGAAAAAGACAGAATTTGGTACCGGAAGTGTGGAATCATTGCTGTGACTATACCTAACCACGTGGTTTGAAAGCTTTTGGAAATGCCTTGTGGGAAGAGTTTGGAAATATTCAGAGTTGTCACCTGAAAGAGTAGAGTGAGAATTCCTTATGCTGTTCTGTATGGGAGATTCTTGTCAGAGCTCAGAAGACCAGAAGGTTGATAGAAACATGTGAAGTAAAGACAAGACTCAGAAGGTTTCTACTAGAAAGAAGGACTGCACTGGCTGTTGGACTCCAGATAATGTATAATATGTATTGGCAAAAATTTTGCCTGCATTTGCCTCATGTCCAGAGACTTTGCCTGATACTAAGAGAAAGGGCAATCAACTAATGTGGCAGAGAAAATTTCAAGGCAGTCAAATGCCAAGGCTGTGGCAAGGCTATTGTTGGGGCCTTTTAGCCATATTTATGTCACAAATCAAGAGAAAGAGCCAATCAGGATGATTTAAAATGTGAGTTTGGCCAGAAGGGAAACTACAGTAGTGGACTGCAAGGAGATCTGAGAAGTTCTTAATTGCTGAGAAGGAACAGAATAGAAAAGATGGCCCTAGGGCATCATGAAAAGCACCAAGTCCCCACCCTTTGCAGTCTTAAAACTGAAAAAGTGAAAGATTTTGCCACAGAGCACCATGTTCTAGAATGACAGCAGCAGGCACACACATTTCCAAATGGTGGCAAATGCAACAGACTCCAGAATGGTGGCAGCATAGAGAATTTGCTTCTCAAAATCAGGTTTAGAGTGCCCAGAAATCCAGGACTGGACCCCTACAGCCAAAAGAGATGAGAGCTTGACTACTTCTCAAGCTGGCAGCAGACCTGAATATCAGTCATGTGGTGCTAGTTTTAGGTTCATGCAGAATGCAAGGTTTATAAGGTTAAAAAGGCTTCAATTATGATTTCATAAGAAGGCCTGGGAGTCCAAACAGTGTACGCCTAAGAGGGCAATGCACAAAGCTGTGAAGGTGAAGCCAAAGGTGCAGTGTAGATCCCAGAAGTTTGGAAAAGCCAGGAATGTGGCTTTCATCTAAGGAAAGCTGCAAGGATTGAACACAGCAGGCCTAAGAGAGAAGCCCTGGGAGCTACAACTACTGGAAGTGCCATGGGGGTGGAGTCAAGCAATGCTTTTGGAGCTTACAACTTACCTAAGATTGCTTCAGGTGTGCCTAGTGGCACTACAGGACCTAATGTTTGCCCTGATAGATTTTGGACTTGCCTTAATCCCATTCCTTTGTATTTCCCTGTTTGTACCTTTTGGAATGGTAATGATTATTTTGTGCCATTTAATGTTAAAAGTGTTTAATTTTTCATTTTTACAGGGACTCACAGCTATGACTTTCCTTTGTGTCTTAGAGGAGACTTAGATTTTTACTTGTGCTGAAACTGTTAGGACTTTGGCAACTCTTGGATATGGACTAAATGTCTTTTGGACAAAGATGTGTCAGAGTCTTTCAGGGGCCAGGGATAGAATGTTATGTTTTGTGTTTGGATGTCACCCCAAGGCTTCATACAGTCATAGGGGCAGGTTTTTTACCTTTTATGACTGGTTCATAGTAAAATGCTGGCATTAAGGGTGTGAGTGCTACACCCACCCTAGGCTGGGTAGCCTAATACAATATAAGGAACAGAGTCTTCTCGAGTGCTCCTCCCTTTTTGTTCTTGTTACTTTTACTGTCTTTAGTTGCCATGAACTTTTGCCTTCTCCATGAGCCACCCTGTCTTGGACCCAGCTTATTGTAGACTGAAACTTCCACAAACTGAGCTAAATAAGCCTTTTCTTCCTTAATTTTGGGTGTCAGTTATTCTGTATCAGCAATGAGAGAAAAAGTAATCAAGACACCATAATTCTCGTTTGAGAAGTCTCATTCATGAGCAACATCAAAGTCTGACACAGAACATTAAAGACATGGCCCATGTTGAGGAAGGGCTTCAAATGGAGTGATAGGTCTATGAACCCTGCTCCTGATAGCATGAAGACCATTGCATAAAACCATTAGGACCCCAATTTAGAATGGTGTCATCTATGATATACAGCATCCCAATTGTGGGGTATGTCTGTAATGGTGGATCTGATAGTGCCCTTAACATACAGAAATCCCCAACTGCAATACCATTTCAATTGTGCAGGTAAATACAACCAACCTATGGTGCCAGATACCCAAAATGCATCTGCAATGACCCCATCAGTGGGCACCATACCTATAAATTTATGACTGTTTATGTCACTTAACAGACTGGTTATAGAGGTTGGGAGCTATCCACCCTGCTGGATGATTTCCCACTGACACATTCCCCCGTTGAATACAAAATGTGGCTACATCCAACAGTATTACAAACATTCCTATAATCCACCTTCAGTCACTGCACATAGCAGGTCCCAATCCCTGTGGGATAGATGCACTCTTCTGAATAAGCACCTCAAGGGTCTGACATCATTTATTCCAAGCAGAGTCCATCCAGCATTACTGTCACCAGTCAGCTGAGTTGAGCAGGGATGCACGTGCAGTCCTCCTTGGAAGGCCCTCAGCTGCCTCAGTGGGGAGTTCAGTGCACACTCAACAGTGTGATTGTTGGTAAACATGCGTAAGCATATGAACTCATGAGACGACACTGTTAACATGGCTCATCCTGGTTGGAAGGACAGGGTAAATAGTGAAACCATTACAGGCAGATCCCATCCTTCTGAAAGAATGAAGGGCAAATACTGATCCTGTGACAGGCTTGAGGCAGGAATCACCTTAGCTTGTGGCTTAGAATAGCAATGGGTTCCCATTGCAACTGGGGTGAGGGAGCTGGGGTTAAATTCACCACTCTTAGGGAGGATGAGCCAAGCAGCTTCAATGTCACTGTCTTTCAGAATGATGGCTCTGCCATTTATCTGAGAGTGCCCTGAGGCCTACAATGGCCAAATTGAAGTCCAGGGTTGTATTTCCACAGCATGTCTAACTCCTTCCTACCAAGGATCTAAGAGGAATAGCCAATTGTCCACCAGAATGTCACTAAACCAATCCCAAGTCACTTTATAGCAATATTATGGCCACACAGGCTCCAATTCAGGGAAGATTAAAGCCACTTCCATAACCTTAGAATGCTGCTCCATGGGTCAAAGGCACAGAAAGACTGTCTGTACTTTCAGGAGGTGATCCAATGAGCTGCCACCCATGCCATAGGGCTGGGTATTGAACAACTGAACCACCTGTGATAAGACCTGTACCCACCTAGTGAACTTTGGAGTGAAAAAGCCAGTTTGGTTTTTAGGAGCCCTTTGTATCTCTGTCATACCAGCAGTCTGTGACCAATAGGGTATATGAAAGTGCCAAGTGATATCATTGTCTCTGGCCCACTGTTGTAACTGGACCAGGTAGCATAAGTGCCCTTATCTAATGGGATCCCTAGTGGCATTCCATATGCAGCAGTCAACCATTGTAAAGCCTTTATTATGTAGTCTTGGTCAGCAGAGAGCACAGGGTAGTTGCAGCCTGTACTTGTGGCTGTATCTACAGCAGTCAAAGCACATCTATGTCCCTCCAAGAGAGGCAGGGGTCCAATATAATCCACCTGCCACTGCTGCAGTGAGTCAGGCTCTCATGGAGTCATGCCAAGTGTTGCTGGTGCCCTCCTCTTCCAGGAGGCCAAATTAACAAGGTGCAGACTTGCCTATACCACAGCCTTTGACTCAGCAGGTGTCATTTCTCCTCATCGCCTCCAGGTAGCCAGTACTGTTTCACCCACACAACCGGCATGGCTTGCAGGAGAGTCAGTAGTGCATCGTGAAGATGACATCAGGGTATGATTTTTACCAGGAGAACTCAGAACAGGGATTCTCTCTGCATGGTGTCTCTTCTAGCACCAGCCACTATGTCCACTCCACTACGTATTCAGCAGCCAGCAAAATATAAATCACATACAGGCTGGGGGACAATTGCCTAATACCCAAAGTCAACTGGACCTTCAGGACCATGATGCAGTAACCTGCATAACCTTCTATGCCTGTGGTAGGTCCTGAAAAACAGTCTGGGTTGCCATATATTAGCATTGACTCATTTCTGCTACCCGTCGACTTTTGTACACACTGCACACTTTGGGCAGATTAGTAAATAGTACATTTCACAAGTGGTTTACAGTATTCTGCGATGTCCAACACCTAGGTACCATGGTCTTCCTCCTGGCTGGGATAAAAAAGAGACCATTGTCACTTCTTCCAGCTTCCCTGGGCCTGCTTTGGCCTCTGGTGCTGGCCTATCAACCAACATTGCTGCTCAAGGCATAACTGCCTCCACTGAGTCAGTAACACATCCAAAGACTGTCCATCTAACTTATCCGTGGCTAGGCTAGCAACCAGCAGTTCTGCCCAGATGTGACAACAACTGACCTTCAGTGAACCCATACGCTGTTCTTGGGGAGATGGCCCCACTTTCCCAGGGCACCCCTTCTTTTCCTCCTTTTCCAGGGCAGTTTTTACAGACCTCACCTTGTGTTGGCACTACACTTCCACATCTCCCAGTTTAGCCAAGTCAGCCATGGCATCATGGATCAGGCAATCTGTAAAGGGGGCTAGAAGGGCTGCCACTGTCCTGGAAGTACCAGCCAACACAATCAGCAAGACCATGTACTTTATGTGTGCCATCAGCTGTTCCTCATCTGGGCTATGCTACTGCAGTGTGAACATCATTTGCCACATGCCCATTTCACGTAGCACAGTTGTCAAGTCTCCATAGTAAGTTGGTTCATTGGGTCAGTTGGATTCTCCCAAACCAGGTAACTCACTGCCAGCAACCAATTTATCACAGTCTGATTACCTGCTTCTGGGACCATCCTCTGCACATCCTGCAGAACCCATCTCACAGGGGGAGAGCGCTGGCCATGCTGACTACTGGGGACATCTTCTACGGACATAACTTTGTGTTAACAGCCTTATCATTGCATAGCTATAGCAGTCACTCAGGCACTGTTTCACACACCTTCTGCTTTAATTGTTTTGCCAGCTCCATGGCTGTATAACTGTATAAATTACATCCTGGGTAGAGGTAGGTACCACACCCAGTTCTCCTCCATAGACTATGTGTTTCTCTACATCTACTTCTTGACAAAGAACTAGCAAAGCATGCAAAACCAGGGGATTTCCAGGGAATTTTCTCAAACATTAGGCCTTATACTTCTGGAGACATCTCTGGAACAAAGAGTGCTTCCTATGCCTTGCAACATGAGCTCTGCAGCATTCGACCTTCAGTCCAGGTCCTCCTTTGCCTGCTGCAGATGCCATACTTTGCACAACAGGTGATCCACCTCTTGAATTATGCAGCAGAAGAGAGTGAAGGACAGCCAAGCTACTTGCCTCACTGTTTGATGATGAGGGAAAGGAATTTGTGTGTCTATGGCTTCTAAGGTTTTCAAAACATAACCAGACTTTGACAGATTTCAAGTGCCCAGGGAGCTTTCAAGGTGCCAAGAAGGTGCTGCACATAATCATGGTGAGGATAGGGATTATCACTCATTCCTCCTGAGATCTCCTTCAACTTTTGGTGCTGTTCCACAGCTGCCACAGGAAAGCTCACATCAATTTTCTGCTGACTACACTGTTGCTGGTCTGTTCAGGGGCCCAAGGGAAATTTTTGAGGATGAGGTCACAAGGTTAGAAAACACACCTGTTCAAGTTATCAGCAACAACAGCAGGCAGCATAGAGCAGAGCACAGCACAAGAGCCTCCTGCATCCTTAATGTGTATTTTTATACAGGGTGTTATCACCTATTCACATTCTTACATGCTGACCTCATTGGTGTATGGGTAGTTGTGCACTGCTAATTATGCAATTATGACCCAATGTATCCCTGTGCTGACAAAGAAGTCATGTTTTCAGGGCTGTCCAGAAGCATTTTTATATGCTCACAGCTTTGACTCTGAGCAATTCCCCACATTCAGGCATCGGGCACTGACTTTGACCCTAGCACTGGAGAGGCTAACACAGAGTGTAAAACGTTGGAACAACTTAGAAGTTAGCAAGACTCTGTGACAAAATAAAAAATTAAAATGTGTCTGGGAATGTGGAACAGTGCAAAATCATGTGTGAGTATGCATATACCACTGTGATAGGATACTTTTAATTCTTTCAGGAAGATATCCAGAAGGGGAATAGCTGAATCAAATGGTATCTCTAATTCTACTTTTTTGAGGGACCTGCATGCTGATTCCCATGGTGTCTGTACCAGCCTATGCTCCCACCAACAGTAGAGAAGGACTCCTTTTTCCCCAAAGTCCCACCAGTGTTTGTCATTAGCTGTTTTACTGATACATACAAAACTATAATATTCTGAAAAAGGATATTGAAGAGGTTATAAAAAATGGTAAGGTATTCCTTCTTTGTGGATAGGAAGAACTAACATAGTGAAAATTGACATACTCCAAAATTGCTACACAGATTTTATGTAATTTCAATCAAAATACCATTACCATACATCACAGAACTAGAGAAAACATTCCAAATGTTCATTTCAAGCCAAAAGAGACTGAGAATAGCAAAAGCAATCCTGGGCAAGAAAAGCAAATCACACGGAATCACGATCCCTGAGTTGAAATTGTACTAGACAGTAACTGTGATAGAAACATACTGGTACTGGGGAAAAAAAGACCTGAAGATCAGTGGAATAGATTAGAACGAGCAGAAACAATTCCAAACACTCTCACCTACTGATCTTTCACAAAGAGGCCAGAAGAAAGGGGTCAGACACATTCACTATAAGAAGGATTTAGTAAATGACACTGGAAGAACTGGCTTGCCACATACTGAAGACTAAAGCTTAACAGATATTTATCACCATGAACTGAATTAAAATTGAAATGGATCAAAGATCTAAATATTGAAATAGAACCACTAAATCTGCTGGAAAATATAATAGGCAGAAGTCTGGAAGTCATAGGAATAGGCAAAGACTTTATTAACAAAACATCAATCACATAGGAATTATCACAAAGAATCAATAACTAGGGTTGTATCTTATTAAAAAGCACTTACACCGCAAAAGAAATAACCAACAAAGTAAAAAGACAAGACACAGAGTAGGAAAATTTATGTGCAAGTTTTCCTTAAGACAAATATCTACAAGACATAAGGAACAGAAAAAAAATCAGACCCTCCAAATTCGAAGACCCAATCAAAAAAATAAGACCCTCCAAATTCAAAGACCCAGTCCTAAAAATGTGCATATGAGATGAATAAATGCTTCTCAGAAGAAGTGCCAATGACAAATAAATGTATGGAAAATGTGCAGTATCACTAGTCATCTAAGAGATGCAAACTAAAGCAATACTGAGATTCCATCTCATCCCAGAAAGAATGGCTATTACTATTGGCAAATACAGTAGGCCCTGCAGTGGAAGAAATAAAAAGTCACTTAGTGGACTTACTTAAATGGTAGCAGCAGTGTAACAAAGTGAATGAATGAGTCTCAAGGAAAGAAATTGAAAATGAGGCAATACTCTACACCCATTCCTGGAAACAAGCACTACCTTGATACCAAAACCAGACAGGGTCCAATCAACCTCCTTAATGCCACAATATGATAAAAGTACTGATGCTTTTATTTTTCATAAAATTGTATCAAGAGATTACCCCAGGTTTTCTTAATCTTTTAAAGTTATTTAAAATGTTTCCTTACGTCAACTCACAGGTGAGTTATATTCATTCTTACATTACACATATAAAGTAAGAGTTTTGTATTTATACAAAGATTTCTTTTAAAATCACATTCTAGTGCCGGGGATTTGGCTCAGCATAAGCGTTTGCCTGGCAAGCGTGAGGTCACAAGTTTGATCCCCGGTACAAAATATAAATAAATAAAATAAAATCACATTTACAGAAACTAAGGACAAATACCTGAGATAAACAAATGGAAGAAAGAAATCAAAAACAGTAGAGAGACTGTTTAAAGCTACATCAACACTGGAAGATTTCACTGCCTATATTAAGAAAGCACAACTCACAGAACCCCCTTCATGAATGAAGATATAATTTGTAAAAGTCCCTGCCACCTGCATTGAGGTGTACATATTTTACCTTCTAATATGATAACTGAGAATTCAACTTTTTAACATCTTTACAAAGAAAACTTTTTCCTGGTATTTTCCACCTTGGTACAGAGATGACCAGCTTTTTAAAGACAATGTGCAAACTGCCACCCCGAACCCACTTATTTGTCGCACAGTGCTAATACTGCCATAAACATGCATGCTGGGGTTTTAGCTTAGGAAAAAAAAAACTCATACATTAACATTATCTGTCTAGAAAGAAAAACAAATAATGAGTGTGCCATAAGTTCACCACCCCTGAACTTTAGAAAACAAAATAACGATGGTCTTGAATCCTCACCTTTTACCTCATTGTTATAGAGGGGAAATAAGACAGAAAAGCATATGAGATGAGTCTGATCATGAATACGCCTCATTGTGTCTCTCTGAAATATCCCCTCCATTCCCTGCTGAGAACCATTTTTGCAATACCACTACGCTCACCCGTACTGTACTCAGTGGTCTGCGAGACGGGCGGGGAATGTGTGAGGCCATTTTCTGAACAGCTCTACTAAGGCCCAGGGAGCATGTACCCGTCCACGTCCTAACTCCTCAGCCCTCCCTCACACAACACCCCCATGATACTTCCAGGCTTCTTTGGACTACAGGTTTCTTGGGTCACCTCAAAACACACTGCTTTCATTCTTCATTTTCCTTCCTCTGCTCCTTTAAAGTTATGTGAGATACAGATCACTCAAAATCATGTTTAATTGTCATGCAAAACCCTATACTCAAATGGTTTCAATGAATCTCTAGAGCTATACATTGGGGAGACAAAGAAAAAAAAAAAAAAGCAAGCTCTCCGGATTTCAGCATATGCTGCTGTCGCACACCCAGAGACTGCAGAGTGAGTTCAGGGGGTCGGGGTGATGTTGTTGGAGCAAAATCTTAAGAGGTGAGTTGGAGCTTCATGGAAGCCACTGTAGGACTTTCATCCCAGGAGGAGACAGAGGCTAAGTCAAGGTGGGAGCTCAGGGTGTGACAGGCAGGCCTTACAAAAGAGTGACCACCAATTGCACTCAGAGCACACTCTGGAGTCCTGCAGGAGACCTGTGGGAGACATGAGGGAGCCATTAGCACATAGTACACGGAGGGATGCCCACGCTCCCCCTGGACCCCTTACTGCTTCATTCAGAGAGAGCTGAGGTCCAGGCTCTTCACCACCACTCCCCAAATATCTACATAAAGGAGAAATCCATGTAAAAGGACACAGAACTGCAGCTGGACAGAGGTGTGTGGGGTGGAGAGTAGCCACCACTCTCCAGGATATCAGAAGGCATAAGTTTTTACTGCACCTTCCTGCCACCCCTAGTAACCTCCTCCAGTCACCAGTCCCACAAATATGTGGCATAAACCAGGTGTCATCTTGATGACTGACACCCGAGGCAGCTCAAGTTCCAAGTTTTGCAGAAAAATGACACAGTTTCTAGGGAACAATCTCTGGAGTTTCCTACACATGGTGGCCACCTTCTCCTTTCACCTTTTCTCTCCAGTGCTAGAATTTGAACTCAGGACTTTCACACTGAAACATCCCCAGCCCTTATTTTGTATTCTGGGACAGTATCTCATTAAACTGCACAGGTTAGACTGAAAGTTACAATCCTCCTGCCTCAGCTTCCCTTTGTGTGGAATTAGAGGAGTTTAATAGCATCCCAGGCTCCCTTCACTCTCAATCCCTGCAGCAAGAAACAGGTGAGAAGATGAAATTATCACACCACGTGCAACCATGAAGCCCTCTGCTTTCACACCTGTCCCTGCACCCCTACCCACAGTTCATCAGGACTGAAACATCACCTGCTGGAGGAAGCCCACAAGTTCATACAGAAGGAAATGACACAGAGACAGATCTCATTACACAGGCAGCCACTTTCTCACATAACCCAAAGGTGATGAGACATGCAACCTAAATGCAGAGTTATATTTTCTCCAACCTATGTACTACAAGGGCCCAAGGGCCCTATGCTACAATTTCCCAACACAAGGAAAGTGTCACTAGAAGGAAGATAAACCAGGTCTCTGAATCTTTTAATGGTGGAAGTTGAAGGAAAGGAGACAGTGGTGAGCAGAAAGGAAGACCCAGAATAACAGACCAGTTCTCAAGCCAGGTCCCCTTTTGGTCGGTAAAATCAGATTCTGGTGTCTCCCCATGGTGGGCATCTCCTCCTGCCTCCAGCCCAGTCATCATCTTGGGGGTGAGAAGGAAAGAGCGTCTTCTGGAGATAAAGCCTCTATGAAATCAGAGTCTCTGGTCCAGTACTTTCTTTACATTTCCCTCCAGAATCAATCACCTTTCTTTCTTTCTATTTTTTTTTCATTTTATGGAAAAAAGGTAAAAAAAATTTCATGACAATATAATAAGAGATAATAATAGTTCATACATTATATGTTTGTATCATTTAAGAAGTTGCTCAAAGTATAAGACATGAGCACGAAAACATCTCCAACTGATATCAGCACAAACCCTCCTTTTTAATGAACTAAGAGACACTAATAGCACAACTGACTTGCTGCTCACCTTTCTGACTCCTGCGGTGGATGAGGAAGCCCAGCCCTAGGAAGATCAGCCCCAGCACGAGGCCCCCAACACCGCTCAGCATCTTGCTCTGCGCAGATTCAGACTGTGCCCCTGGGAAGCGAGACTGAGGGTCAGCTTTGTCCCCATACCCCATGGGGACCTTGCTGAGGCCCTAAAGTCAAATATGAGTTATAAGAGGTGAAGATGCTGGGGAAACCTAGTGGTCTATTCTGGTCACATCTAGAGAGGGAAGGACCGCCCAGCAGATGCCTTCTCCATCGGGTCAGACCCATAACCCTAGATCCTAAGGTCCAAATCACCAGCCCTAATGGTCTCTTCTTCAGCAGTGTCGGGCCTGGTTTCCAGATCCACAGCATGTACAGTGGTCTCCCCAGCATCTGGAAAGCTAGGTCGGGATTCTTTTCAGGCATTTGCAACAGGTTCTATTTCTGTGAGCCTCAGGTCAGTAGTGGCATACAGGACCAGTGAGGGAATAGGATGAGATACAGAGAGCTCAGCCCTCTGTCTAAGGGACCCACAGTCAAAGAACACAAGCTGCCCCTTACGCCACTCCACTGTGATGGGGCTCTGGAGGCTGGGGTGCTCCACGCGGCAGGTGTAGACGTCTCCATGCTGCGGGATCACCTCCAGCATCACCAGCATCTGGAAGGTCCAGTCCCCGTTTCTAATAAGAGGAGTGGACACGATGCCAGCTGTCTCCTCCTGGCCATTCCGGAACCACTGGACTTTGATCTGGCCTGGATAGAAATCTGACACTGAGCAGACCAGCAGGTTGTGGTGGTTCAGGGCCTCTGTCCTGGATAAGGAGATGGTCACCGTGGGCTCCACTGTGGACAACAGACAGCAAAAGACAGAGGGTGAGATGTGAGACCCAAGGCCTATCTCCCATGGGGAAGGGTCCCTCCTGGGAACCAGAGTGGAAACCCTGGGTTCCACGTCTTGGCTTAGGGTTCATTGGGCAAAAACAAATTTATCAGTCAGTGGGATTAAAAACATCACTCTATGATCCCTGCTTTTTATAGAACTTGCAAGCTAGTAACAGATTCAAAAAAACATGAATGAATCAATCAATGAATCAATGAATAAAATGTTTAGTTTTGAAGGAAAAGTAGAAGAATCTTGAAAACAAATAATACTAATGAAATATGTTCGCTCATGCCTTAGTGGTTTTGTCTCCTCAAATTGCTACTCAGATTCAAACATGACAGGCCTCCCCCTGCCTTACACATCGTATCCGTATTTCTCAAGCCATTTTATTGCATTCCCCTCATTCTTTTGGTGTGAAACTAGTAAATATTCAATGTATGTTTTATTGTTTGAGAAATTATGCATCTTATTTTCCCCTGGTTTTCTTTTGTCAAAAGGATTGAATTTCTACTCTACTTTTCCTGTTTGCTATGAAGAAATTATTTCTCTGTTCTGAAAACAGATATCATCATATATATTTCCTATAGAAAATATTCTGAGATTCTTGCAGAGCCTGGCCCAGGCTAAGGAGAATGTAAGGTGAATATGTAAGGATATCCAGAGGAGTTGAGGCCGGCCGGGGGGGTCTCAGTCCCTGATTCAATGGCACTCATGAGCCATCATCCGGAAGGAATCATGTCTTCAGTTTAATCTTTAGTCTTTGTTCAGCCTTTCCTGAGCATTACATCCACCTATTTGGATTTATGAAATCTGTTCATTAAACAGATTAGGAGTACATTTAGAGAGCATCAATTCACAAGAAAACTATTACAATATTTTTATGGAATAAAGCAAATAGTGAAAATGTAATTATATGGTGGCATTAGAACATGGGCCAGAAAAAAGCAAGAAGGTCTAAATTAAAATAAGTGTTTTGTGACTCTTCCAAAAGTGGGACAGATTAATTAAAAAAGTGAATTTTCAGTCCTCTGAAAGTATCATTTTAGCCAACTATATTGAAACCCAGGCAGGAATGAACTCACGCTGCTACCTCTGGCCTTAGTTAGCTCTGATGAGGTTTTGCTCCCATAAGATTTTACATCTATGTTTAAAAGTTAATAGTGACTTTTGTGTATTTTTGGGAAGCCTCAGGACTTTGTGGGTAACTGTGCATTAATTACCTAATGTTTTATTCTACGTCACCACTAGTGTCTGAATGGTTTGATACTAATCCCTATTGCATAACATAGCACTGAGATCAAAAGCAACATTAGATGGTGTCTGGCTGGGTAAATGCCTGGAAATAAATACTCTCTAAATGGATAAGCTTGATTTCTTGAACACCTATTCCTACAGTAAATGGTGATCCTGGACAACAGTTTCAGGAGTAGGGGGAATCTGTAGGCTAAATGAGACCAGAAGTGATTTTTTAATAATATGATGAGCAGATTTTTCCAGAGCTAGAGCTCATTCCACCTGTTTATTTGTTGAAGTTTTATCAAAGAAATTAAAATTCTAACTTGTAACATCACTCAAAAGATGTTTTTAGCAGCGGCCATTCCAGGGGGAGAACCACCCAGCATCTCCTGAGATCTGTGCCATGTTGGAACTTAGGGCGCTGCAAAACCAGGCAACCAGCCCGCCTCTCTGGTAAGCAGCCATGAGCCTACCGGTGCGCAGGCTGAGAATCAAACATCCTACCCCCCTCTCCCCACTGTTAGCAAATGGGAGCCAGAGGTCTGAATATCTCTTGGGAGGTTAACCATATGCAATATAGCAAATAAGGAGGATTTCCTTCTACCAACTCTTTGAAGGCAAATATTGTTATCACTGTTTTGCTTTGTTCTGATTAATAATATTTCTCAATTCAGTATTCTGTTTTGATAAGTTCTATATGTGATGTTCTGTATTTGGTTTGATTTTGCTATACCTCATTGAAAGAACAAGTATTGTGAAAATAATAATATACTATGGCACCTAATACTGTTATCCCGGTAACCTGTTGTGACGTCTGTACCAATTTCACTGCACTGTCTCAACTGGTTATGTTCTGTGTTGTTCTGTTGTATTTCACTACCTTCAAAAAAAATTTTTTTAAAGATGTTTTTGTTCTTATCAAATTGTTTTCCCTCACACTTTTCATCCCCAAATTCTAAATTACAGAAACTCCAAGTAAAAATAGTTTACTTGGAAGCATTAAGCAAAATAACAAAGAATAGCAGTGTGAAAGGATATTTTGCCCTTCTGTTTTCTCTTGATCCTAAGTGGAGAGTTGACTACACATTGCATTCATAACAAAGCTTTACTGAGCTCTTACTATGGCCCAGGAAGAAGGGGTAATCAGGGCACAGGGCACAGAACAGAAGAGAGGACCCAGGAGGCCAGGCCCAGTAGGAAAGCAGCAGAGGAGGCCACAGAGGAGTCGCCCCGCGGGAACCACAGGGGTCACCTCTCACTCAGTTCTCACCTTGCTGCCCAGTCCTCCCCTTGGTGACCTTGGTCTCTGAGACCCAGGGTGCTCTCCCAAGCAGGGTCTACATGGAGGGGCCTCACCTCACCACCGCCTTGTCAGCTCAAGCATGCGCACATGGTAGTTACACCTGCACGCTGTGTCCAGCTCAGCAGTACTCTGCATCTGGTCACCTCAGCTCCGTGAGAGTGAGGTACTGGCCCACATTACTGCCATAAAGCACTAACTCCTCCTGGTTGTAGATGTATCTGTACACCAGCCAGAACCTCACATTGTTTCTCTCAGACAAGATCTCAGGGGACCCTGTTAGCAACAAAGCCTGTAGAAACTCATTTTCTTCATAAACAACCCCTGGCTCCCTGTGCCCACCGTTGGTAGTAACACAGACTCTGTCCCTTCCTTCTACTTATAACGCACCACACTGGGCCAGGAGGCAGGCAGGGCCCCCCTCAGCATTAGAAGATGGGGTGGGAATGTACAGAGCCCTCTTCCCAGAGGCAATCTGTGAGGAACACTGGATTCTGAGCACATAGGGCTCTCCACCCTCACCCAGAGCCCCGGAGTTCCCGGGAGCCCTCTCCCCAGGGTGGTGGCTGTGGCTCTGGGGGCAGTGGCTCCGCACTCCCGTGGGGAGTCTCTGCCCTCAGCCAGGGGCCCACTCAGCACCATCAGCACCACTGTTGCCTCTAGGGACCTTCAAAGCTGTCTTCACAGACATATTTGACAAGGAAGGAAAAGGCAATGGCAGTCAGCACAGCTCCCACCGGCTGTAACCACTTAAGAGAATAAAAACCTATGACTGCTTCCTGGGTGTTAGGGTTGAGGGCGTCCCTAGGAAAGGAGCCAATCAGCACTGGAGCTGAAGCGCATCATCTGTCTCCAGGCAAACATTTTTTATGAAAGCTCCCAATCTACTGCCTGTGTCTGCATGAACCTGCACTGGATGAAGCTTTGAGGTGAAGGTTTCCTCTCGTTTATAGAAGAGACCTGCATAGGTGAGGAGACTGAATGCCTGCCTCGCGCGGGGGCGGGGGGGTGTAAAAGAACTAGAGGAAAAATCAATTCACGTATGACAACTTTGTGATATTTATAAAACCTATTTTTTTTAAAGTTCTTAACGGCGAAAATAAATGGATGTCGTGTTTCAGAGGACAGAAAACTATTGTCACATAGACGTTCAGTTTTATTATGTGACATCCTGTGAGGACCTGTATGTCTTGGTGATAAGAACAGAGTTTGATTTGGTCTTTTGGTGTGACAGATAGACAAAAAAAGGAGACAGGAGAAAAAAGAGACCTTAATTGGAGACACAAGCACCCTCTGCAGGAACAAAGGAGGGTGAACTTTTATCAGGTCTGGATAGGGAGGGACTTCACAGCTGAATGGGGAAGTCCTGTTGGTATCAGATTGCACATCATTTTGGTGCATGCAGGTCTGGGGACAGGAAGTTTTTCTTGGTAAGGGAAGAAGAAGAAAGTCAGTTAAAGTATTGTTGTTGGCTCCTTTGCCAATCTAAGTGAGTGCCATGATGATTTGGCATAATATGCATGAGAAAAACCCATCATTTCTGTCCTTTGGTTGTTAGGGGATGACATGTTTCTCTCTGGCTACTTCTTGCTGAACAAGGAGTTGAGGTAGGGGTTACCATGTGACATGGAACGATGAGTAACTCCCATATAGAGGCTGGCTCCAGAGGGATCTGTCATGACCAGAAGCTCTTTGGCAATAAAAGCTTTTATTCTGGAAAGGATAAATTCGAGAGGAGTTTAAAGACACAGGGTGCTATCAGCAGGAAAGAAAAAATTATGATTAATGGACTTATGATAGGCACCGTTATAGGTTCCCATGAGTCTAGGGAGGGCCACCATGAGGACCAAGCGGTTTTATTATACCCCTCGAGTCTTTTTTCTGTATTTGCTGCCAACTCTTGGAGCTTGTGAATCTGGCCCTTGACTATACCTTGCTGGTTTACAAAGAAACAACATTTTTCCCCCAGCACAGCACAGGTACCACCTGTCTCAGCAGTCAGTACAGAAAGGGCTCTACGGTTCTGGAAGACAACTGCTGCGAGAGAGGTAATCTGATCTTGAGTTCACAGTTTTTAATACTTCATAAACAGAGGTTTTTAAATCATATGACTACTGAGTATAGAAATGAGCACCCATTCCAATTCCCTCAGCTCCTGCACCAGTAGCTGAGAGGATACTCAGCCCTGTGAGGACTGAGGCTATGGCCCTGGATGACCTACAGTACAGTGTGTGACAGTTAAACTGTAATCTTTGCATGACTTCATATTTTTTTTGTGTGTCACTTATGGGGCCAGCACTGCCAATGTGCAGGAGCCCTGCCACGTGGAAGGGAGACAGGTGAACACTCCAAGCCCGCAGACAAAGAACTGTCCAAAGGGAGGGCACATAGGGCCGGTGATGTCTGTTATCTCTTGTACATGGACGCATGGCTCAAGAAACCCCACCATAGGTGTTGTACTGGTTTGGCCTGAGTGAAGGATACAGGAAAGATTTTTTGGCCATAATTGTCCTGGTGCTAAAGTTAAAGGCCTGACCATGTGTGCTTGCCCGTATGTCTGAAGGACTTTTATCTCCCAGGTGACTTCCACATATGAATCCTGTTGTAGGGGTGGGCAAACCCAGCAGTCAGAAAGCTCAGCTGTGTGAGACCCCTGGAGAATGGACTGTAGGAATTGGTATGTGCTGTCGAGGAGTTGTAGTATGGGTAGGGGAACTGGAGCATGGTGAGAGG
>PVLA01015825.1:0-23421 GCA_004027455.1 Hydrochoerus hydrochaeris
TATGAAGGCCTCAAGATCATCCTTTTTTATAGCTGAGTAATATTCCATTGTATAAAAATGCCACATCTTTTTCATCCACTCTGCAGTTGATGGGCATCTTGGTTGTTTCCAGGATTTAGCTATCACAAATTGTGCAGCTATGAACATGGGTGCACATATATCACTGTGATATGAACTTTTCAGTTCTTTGGGGAAAATATCCAGGAGGGGGATAGCTGGATTGAATGGAACTTCCAATCCTAGTCTTCTGAGAATTCTCCATATGGATTTCCATAATGGTTGCACCAGTCTACATTCCCACCAACAGTGGAGCAGTGTTCCTTTTTCCCCGCAGCCTCGCCAGCATTTGTTATCAGTTGATTTCTTGATGGCAGCTATTCTTTCCAGAGTAAGGTGGAATCTCAATGCTGTTTTAATTTGCATTTCTCGAATGACCGGTGATGGTGAACATTTCTTCATGTATTTATTTGGCATTTGTATATCTTTCTCTGAGAACTGTGTGTTCATCTCAGATGCCTATTTTTGCAGAGAGTCTTTGAATTTAGATTGCTGTTTTGTATTGACTGATTTTATTTGAATCTGTTATGACTGATGGTATCAAGTCTGAAAGTAGAGGCAACTACACTGAAAATGACAAGATTCACTAGGATACCCACTCTGGTTTGATTATTACCTGCTTTTGAAGTCTTATAATGTCTCCAATGTTTCATTTTTATTAATACTGTTATGTACTGCTATACTCAATTATACTATGCTTGATGATATAGACAATCCTATTGAGATAACAAGAGACATCATTGTAACCATTGTAGCTCATCTTGTGTTGTGGTTTTATATGACTTTTTCATTTCATGTTTTTCTAAGAATTTGTTTTGTTTTCCCCTCTAATACAGAAAGGATAGATACACATGTAGAGACTCATGCATGTGTAGAACCTATAAGCAGTTTATGAGAACTGATTATATAATACATGATGAAATGAACAACTACTTTGAAGAAACAGAGACACTACAGTACCCAGTGCTGACTCCGTGGCATCATAATGTGAAATCCAGCAGCACTATTGTTCTTTGTTCAGAGTGATTTTAATCTGTTTTGTTTTGTTTAATTTCAACATACTGGAAGGTACAGACAACTATTTTGAAGAGAATGAGAGACTCTGTGACAGCCATTGTTGACTTCCCTATTGTCTGGCCTTGAAGACTTAAAACGCCTTCCTTATCCTGTCTGGATTAGTTTTATACTATGTTGTTTTGCATGAATTTTCTGTATGTGAAGATATGGACAACTATTTGGAAGAAAACAAGAGCCAATATGATAGATAGTGAAGATCTCTGGTTGTCTTGCTTTGAAATTATGTCTCTTACATTGCTTTCTTATGTTTTGTTTTGTTCTGTTTCTTTGTGTTTAATTTTACCCTTTTTAAAATAAAAAAAATCTTTATTGGTTGTCAGCATCTCAGCAGACTATTATCCATTGTGTAAAGATGATTATTTTTCATTCATCACAGCTCCTGTTGCAAGCCGTCTTCTTTGAATATGTCCAAAATTTAAAAAAAATCGCCAGTGGTAACTTTAATGACTTGTTGCCTTAAGCGGTGTGACAGAGGAGAATGGAACTTTCTGATACTCGCACACCCCCAAATATACCCCGGTTCTCCATGTAGGTAGGATGACTGCATGAGTGGATCTGGCCCCAGGCTGATGCAAGTAAGGGTTCAAGGTGCCTCCCCAGCCCCTCTTCCTCCCTAATGAGAGCTGAGGTAAATGCTGATGGATGATGGTGGAGTCTTTGTGTGAAAGGAACTCATGTGCCCGAGCCAACCTTTGAAGGGGAGCCTTCATGGAGAGCTCCCCAGCATTCATTAGATTATGACACAACCACGGAACACATTTTTGTTTTGCTAAGTTTTTCTGAGGTGTGAAAACTTGGGGTCATTTATAACAGCCGCGGGCATTTCTCACCCTTTAGAACCCAACTCCCTATTTTCACCGTTACTCTCGGGTAAACTGGAAACTCCACCCAGCACAGCAAGTTCCCGGATGCAGGCCTGGAAATGGACATTTGCTTGTCAAAGGATACACCTGTTACCAATTTTTCCTCCTAAAATGTGATCTTTAAGTGACTTTATTTACTGTGTGGGGGATGTAACCTGCTAACATTTTCTGATCTGGATTTATGTAACTATATGAAGTAAATCCATTTCACTATATTCTGAAATGAGACTATCACCTTCAGGTGTATCCCAGATACATTTGAGAAACTGGTGCTTCTCCCAGGGCTGGATGTCATACATAGTAGCCAAATGGCCGTAAGATGCAAAAGGGTGATATTGTTTTCATTTATTTATTTATTCATTCACTCAGCAAAAAGGTACTTAGTACCTAATATCTGTCTTACTGCTACACTTAGAATGGGACATGTTGCACAATTTGGTGATCACTGGCCACATGTAGCTGTTTGAATTTAAATTAATTTAGATTAAAAATTTAAAAAATCAGTTCCTTGCTCACACTAATTACAGTTACAGTACTTGGTAGCTACTTACAGCTAATAGCTCCCTCACTGGACCACATAGGGAAACACTTCCATCACCCCCAATCTTATGCTAGAACAGCCCTTATCAAAGAGGAAGGTGAACATGTAAACATGTAATTTTTTAACTTAGAAGTTACTTTCCTAAAAATTTGTAAGTATGATGGAGGAGGTAAGAGATTCAGGATCCACTCCCTGTGTTGAGGTCAGGAAGCCTTAGTACTGGAGATGAAATTTGTTTTGTGAGAGAGTCCTGGGAATTGAACCCAGGGTTTCATGCATGCTGGTCAGCAACACTCCAGTACCAAGGAGATGAAATTTGAACTAGGTTTTAAAAGATCAGAAGGAACTGACTAAATGAAAAAAGAGCAAGAGAGGACATTCCATTTACAGTGAAAAGCAGATGCAAGATTAAATAAACACAAATAGGTTGGTAAATTTCATATGGCTGGAGTGAAAAACATAAAGGCACAAGCCAAAGTGAGGTTGAGTGTGGCAAAAGCCACACAAAGAAGTGACTGGCAGGATAGAAGGTGTACAGGCATCTTTCAGCAATGGGAAACTAATAAATATCTTTTAAACATCAGCATAATATAATCGGACTGACGCTGTTAAAGGCACCTGCTGGCACAATTAATGTTCAAAGATCAGATTGGAGGGTATTTGTTATCGATACCGGCAAGAAAAGACAAAAGCAGTGATGACTGAGTGGAGGAGGAAGAACTCAATTCTAGAGTATTTTTATATTAGAATTATGAAATTAGCTTATAAAATTACAGACCAGAGTGTGGGTATGAGTCAGGTGACAGGAGAAGTATGAGTGGGGGCATGGGTGACTCAGTTTCTACTAAGAATAAATAAACAGGGTTTGACACATATCTCTATCCTACCAGACGAAGTTCATGCTCAGAAGAAAGTGGTATGTATGTCAGCATGTAAAGGAAAGCGCTCTGTGACTGACCTAGCATTTGATCAATCAAGGCTGGAGAATGACATGTCCTCCTTGGAGTCCATGTCTTTGGGTATTACCTCTGTGTTGAAGGGTATTTCAGTGCATCTATTTTATCACCTTAGATGTCCGTGCTGCATTTTGAGTTTCTTAACATAGGGCTATCTGAGCGCTAGGAGACGATGCTATGAAGACTTGGAGGGGAGGCATTTAGGTAACCTTGAGACTCGTACAAGTGTCTCCAATGGCAGGTGGACACTTGTTGTTGGCAAGTGTTTAGGAGTGGATCACACCTCATTAAGAGCTTAGTTTCTGAATTATGATCGTATCTCTGACTCATATTTGCGTATATCAAAGTAAGCGAATAGTGATTGCTTAGAAAGAGGCAGGAAGTGTGGCACAGTCAGTCGGCCAGATTAGCCAGGCACCCACTTCCCTTTGTCAGCAGATCGCTGAGTCTGACTTCCTCCCGACTTGAGTAAACATCCTGTGTTGCTAATAACTGTGCTCTTTTCAAGTCAGCACTTTGCTAATCATTTTTCTGTTTTGGAGCAAAATGTTCTAGAAATCAAGGAAGAGAAATTAGCAAGTCTTGGGATGGGGGACAGAGACAGCATGGGAGAGAGAGAGACACTTAGAATTTGAGTGTGGTGAGTTCATGAGTTAGAGGAAGATGGTGTACCCCATTTTCTCCCCAGAGCACTGCCTGTGTGATAGGAGACACTGCCCAACCAAACACCTTCCAGGAGAGTGACCACCCATAGCCATGGGGAAATGCAACACTGAGGTTCTTTTGGTCACATAGTAAAAGGATTCATATTGGAAATAAACATTTCTCATATAAGAATTTACATTGCTTCTCGTTAGCAGATTATGTAACTCCCCACTGCAAGGCTAAAAATGCTCCAAAATCAATACATTTCTGTTACCTTGCTTACGCCTTTGGTAATTTTTTCCCCTAAGCTACTGATACACATTGGGAAATACCCTTCTTCCAGTGACCATAAAGTTGGTAAGTGTCTTTGTCCATTTGTACTGCAGTAGCAGAATAATTGAGACTGAGTAACTCACAGGGAACAAAACTTTATTTCTTACAATTCCAGTGCCTGGAAGTCTAACACCATGGCATCAGCATCCAGAGAGAGGGTCTTGTCTCTGCTTCCAAGATGGTGCCTTGAACGCTTGTGTTCTCCAGGTTGGAAGAATACTGTCACCTCACAGGGGAGGAAGCAGAAGAGAGCAAATCTGCTCCTGAATTCTCTTTCTAGAATGTTATTAATTCATGGATGTGGAATCCTCGTGACCTAAACATTGCCAGTGAGGCTCTACTCCCAGCACGGATGTGCTGGTGATTAAATTTCCAAAGTACGAATTTGGGGGAATTCATGCAGACCATAGAAGTAGCTTATTTTTGATACTCAAAATAGTTTTTGTCATTTTTGTTCTAAATACTTTTGTTACATTGTTCATATTACTTGTCATAAGTCAGTGTCTAGGAGGAAAGCTGATGATAAATTCAAACTGCATTCATTAAGTGATGTGAAACAGAAATACTGCAATGTTTCCTAACCTTTTCTTAAAGTTATACTGTATTAAAACTGGTAAAGTCCCAAATTGCCATGGAGCGAAGGTGAACGCTTAGCAGGTACCTCCTCCTCCATACTATTCTTGCTTCTCTCTTTTTTTCTAATGCTAGGGGCCAAACCCAGGGCCAAGTATGCTACCAATTAACTATACCCCATCCTAGACATCTTATTGTGGTAGAAATGAAAGCAATTCTGGCAGTTTTCTTGAATATTAAACATAGTGGGAAACTTTCACTTCACTTAAGTTAGTTTTGATGATTGCCAAAGTCATTCATTCCTCTGTTTATATTAAATATACAATGGCTGCATTTAATGACAGAGAAAAGTCGTGCTACCAAGGTAACACACAGGTCTTGCTGGAGGAAGGCCACATTAAATGATGTGTTGCAGAAAACGTCTGGACATCAGGAAAATTTTACTGTGGACTTCTTTTCTGCCCTCTGTCTGATCTCTGGAAATCCTGGAGATGTTTCACTGCAAGACTGCCTGGTAGCCTAGAAGAAATTCAGTATTAAAAAGATCCTAGATTTTAGGTGGATTTAGCCTCACTCATTAATTAATCAAGCCACTTAGAACAGTATACTGGGCCAACTACTTGGTTACCTGGTGGAGACTGAAAGATGAGATTGAAAATAAGACACAGACTATAGACAGAAAGACTCAGTAGCGTCAACAGGTCAGTTCTTTCCAATTGACTTTTAAGGTCAGTGCCATCTCCATAGATCCCAGTGAAGTTTTCATGAAACTTTGTACGTCGATTCTGACATGGGAAAGAGTAGAAGACTGAGAAAAACCTGGTTTCTCCAGATGAGACTTACTGTAAATGTGTAGCATAGACAATGTGGTTTAGTTCAGAGTTGGTAAAGAAATAAGTAGAACCTGATTCAAACCTTGAACATATAAATTGATGCATAATGAAAGCATCTTCACGTATCAGGGAGAAAAATAATGGATAGTTTAATAAATGATGACAGTGGACTATGTAGATTTTAAAAACCATTCCATGAAAATTAATGACATCAACATAAAACAACTTAAAATTTTTTTATAAGAAAATATTAAATAAGAAAGGATTTTATAAACAACACTCAAAATGCATAAACAGTAAAGGAAAAATTTATATATATTATTGTAATAACATTAAAATGTTCTGTGAATTGGAAAATACTCCAAAGAAGGTGGAAGAGACAAACCACAAATGGGAAGAAAACAATCTTAAACTGTTAGGTTTAAACAGTTTAAGAATGCAAAAGAAGTGTAGGTTTTCTAAAACATGCAAAAGCCTCGAGAACCAGCAGCACCAAATATCTTTTGAAATTGCAGTAAATATGGGCAAAATAAAGAAATAAAAGGGAAGTTGGTTGCAGCTGTATTCTAAATCATGCAGGGGGAGGGGTGACTCCTCCACTCTATTCTGGCAGAAGTTTGAGAAAATAAAGCAAAGGGTTTAGGGGTCAGAGTGCAAAAATGATGGTTAGAGTATTAATTCAATGCTAGTATTGGCCAATGACATGAGCTCAGGTAATCAATCAGTAATGTCATAGGGTGACATGGTGTCCTGGGTAGAAAAGAGATCAACATACCAGAAAACTGAAGGGGAAACAGGTATATTGAGAATGGGACAGAGAGAATGATTTTCAGCTGTGAGGTAAGATTTCAGGGCTGGGGCAGGAGGGTCACAAGTTTGAGGACAGTCCGAATTACATGGCAAAACCTTGTCTCAAAAAAAAAAAAAAGAAAAAAAACAAAGAGCAAAACAAACAGTCTGGTGCTGAAGGATCATAACGTTACTCTCCCACCACCCCCTCAACAAGACCAACAGAGAAGAGCTACTCAAAGAAGAATCTTTGCTAAATAAGGCAGGATCAAAAAAAAATTGCTAGGGTTGACGCTCAATAAGGAAATAACAGTGGTGTAAAGTGCAGGGTCAACAAGAGAAGGAGCCCTGTTGCATCTGGTTTTCTCTGTAGGCAACAGAGACTTGGGGCTGCCATGAAGCCTGCCTGAGACAGGGGTTTCACCTCACCTACTCTGAGAGGACTTGGAGCAGAAGGAGGATGGGCTGAATGCCGAGGTCCTGTATCTGTGCAAATCTAGATCAGTGTTTTTTTCAGAGTGGTTCTTGGACCAGCAGCATTAGCATGGGAGCTTTTTAGAAAAGCAGAAAACTTGGGCCTTATTGTAAAACTTTTGAATTAGGAGTTCTTGGGGCAGGACCCAGCAATGTGTCTTAGCAAGCCCTCCTGATAACCACACTTATCTAGATATAGATTATTTAGAACCACTGACCTAGATATAATATTTTAAATCATCAATTTAAGCGTGTGTAACCATATGCAATTATGTGCAAGTTCTACAAATAGAGTTGATGTTAGTTTCTAGTTCTTATTGTATAGAAGGCTGATGAAAATCTTTGGTTTTGTAATACTCCTATTATTTTTTTTTTGAGATGTTTGCATTGATTCTTTTCTCTATCCCTTTTTGTTTTTTCCCTAATTGATCTTGCTGGAATAGACGTTAAAACAATTGAAGAATTTTATAACAATATAGAGGATTAAAATATCTGAATTGTGCTCTTCCAAAGCAACAATCATGTCACAGTTATCTTTTTCCTTCTTGTAGCAACTTTACAATTCACCTATTTAAAGTGATTCCTTTAATTCAGTGGTTTTTAATATATCTGCAAAGTTGCAAAGCCTTAACCACAGTTTTAGAATATTTTCATCACCCTAAGGAAACCTCAAACCTGTGAGTAATCATTTCTTATTTCCACCTAAATTCTCCAGCTCTAGATTACTGCTTATCTGTGATTTGTTCCTACAGATTTGCCTAGTCTGGCAATTTCTTGTAGTGCCATGTGCTGTGATGTTTTGCGACTGGATTTTTTCACTCAGTGTGCATGCTATTTTCAAAGTTCTTCCGTGTTGAAGCATCTTTCGGAACTTCTTTCCTGTTAATTGTTTAATATTCTATTACATGGATCTATTACTTTGTTTACCTATTCACTAGTTGATGGATTTTTGGATTGTTTCCTTTTTTCTATTTTTATTTTAAAGAGAAATAAACCAAGCAAAAATAAAACAGAATAAAGCCAATCAAAATAAACCAGTGTAAGTGATACGGGATTTCAAAACAAGATAATACGAAATCAACGATTACCATAATGCCCCTTGTTGTCTTCAAAATAGCTGTAGATAACTTCATACATAGTAAAAATCAAACAGAACAGAACAAAATAGAACCAATAAAAACAGAACAATGAATGCAATAAAGGACTTCAAAACAAGACAATAGTAAATCCAAAATGGCTGCCATAATATATCCCATTATCTTTGAAACAGCTGCCTGTGCTACCAGATACAATAAAATCAGACAAAGCAAAACAATAAAACTCAGCCCAACAAAACAATGAAAATAATACAAGACTTCAAAACAAGATAATAGGGAATTAACAATGGCTACCACCTTCAGAAGCAGATCCCCCATAGATGCCACACTGTGTACTATTATCCTCTGAATAGATGATCAGATCATTGGTTGTAGACCTGAAAAATCAGTGAAACACTAAACACTACAAGCATTAAATGTTTTTTTTTTTTTAACCTCAGTAGCTGTCACTGCAGCCTGTGTTTCTCCAGATCAGCAGTTTGCTTATGACAGGAGTGGAGGGGAAGAAGGATTGGCTCTTCCTGTTTCCCAGCCCATGCACTGGAAGGCGCTGGCCTCTGGCTCTCCCCCAGCAGCATGGTGCTGATTTGCAGAGAGCATTTGCTTCTTGGTGACTTCTTGTTCTCTTCTCCCACAGTCCACAAATGGCTTTTTTCACCTTTTCATTATTATAAGTAATTCTGTTACGAAGTTTCATGTATCAGTTTTGCATATCTATATATTTTCATTTCTCTTGAATACGTATCTAGGAGTGATATTTTTGACCTTTGAAAGAACCGTTTTCCAAAGTGACTGCGCCATGGTCTTCCCAGCAGCAGTAGTGTATGAGAGTTCCAATCTCTTTGTATCCTTACACTGTTTACTACTGCATGTGTTTTAAATTATAACTATCCCATGGGTGTAAAATAATATCTCATGGTGGTTTGGGGCAGCAGTTCCTTGAAGGCTAACAAACAGAGCATTTTTTTTTTTTTTTGAAACAGGGTCTCATTATGTAGCTCAGACTGGTCTTGAACTCACAGCAATCCTCCTGCTTTGGCCTCAAGAGGGCTGGGATTACAGACGTGTGTCACAGTGCCTGGCTCACAGCTGTGTTTTTGTCACATAGGCTATCTGAATACCTTCTTTGCAGAAGTGTCTATTGCTTATTTTTATTTTTACTTTTTATTTTAAAAAGCAAAATAGACAAAAAGGATAGAAATGATACAGAATTTCAAAAAAGAAAAGAAAAAAGTAGGGACTTATAATGAAAGGGAAAGAAAGTGCTCAAAAGGACAGAACTACTGGGATTGGGAAAGGAAAAAAGGAAGAAAGGAAGAGATTACATGTGTGTTGGTAAACATAGATAAATTTATGCTTGTATATGTACGTTAGATAAATAACTATACTACTAATCTCTCTTAGTTCATCAAAAAGAACAATTTGTGCTGTCACTGTTTGATTGATCATTTTTGTATCTAGGTTTTGTAACCTGAAAAACTAGTTCTGAGATAACAATGTGCAATATATTAACTAGTGTTAATTCCTGACTTCTTCCTTTCTTTATTGCTTATTGTTAAATGGATTGTTTGCCACAATATTACTGAGCTACAAGATATCTTTATATATTTCTCCCATTTTACCTTCTTTCCTTCCTTTTCTCTCTCTCTCTTTCTGTGTCTTTCTCTCCCCTCCCCAAGGATTCAGCCTAGCATTTGCACATGCTAACTAAGTGGCAAATGGTCCACAGCTGAGCTATACCTGCAGGCCTGCTTTTGTTCCCTCTCACTATATGTTCCACTTTTATTATGAATATATAACTTCTTATCATTTTATTTTATTTTAAAACTCAATGTCAAAGCTTCTGATATGTAATTAACTGCTAAAGAAGATTCTGGTACACTTTACAGATGTAACTAAGAATTATTTTCACAAAATGAAATATACTAATTTGTCCAGAATTAGGATTACATGCTAGGATCATAACTCTAATTCTCAAAAAAATACACATCAGTTACTAACAGTTGGCAAGAACTAATTTAATAATTAATCCAAATTATATCGGGCTATGCCAACCGACAACTCCTGTGACTATTTTAATTAATAAATTTATTCATAAAATAGGGTAGATGCTCTTTCTTTAATTATTTTTTCCTTGTTTGGTACCCTTATTTGAGATAAAGTTAGAATATCAAAGAATGGAAAGTAATGTGCTAAAGTTATTAACAATAGTGATGAATAAAACCGTCCAAACATCTAATTATGGAACCTGGCTGAGTAAGTTATCACCTACCCAGAATGGAGCGGCGCGAGGTCATCTAGGGCTTGTTGTAGAATACTCATTCTAATTGGTTCTGCCAAGGAAGTAAAAGCAGAATATGTGGTATAACGTTATGATAGTGATATGCCAAAATCATGGCAGGGATTATATTTAGATAGTTAGATAATCACATTGCTGGTGATTTTTAATCTTTCTCTCGTGCTCCTGTGCACTGAGTATGTACTGTTTTTTAAATTAGAAAGACTTTATTAAGATATCCTCATGAAAGAGGACAGGGAAGAAATAAGTGCACAAATACTCCCCAGGCCACTCTCACAAGCGTGCCTGTCCATGGCAAGCCATGGCCCTCTGTCACTGAACTCCTGTGACAGCAGGCCAAGAGCAAGACGAATGGTGTTATTGGAAACAAACCTCAGGACATGAAGCGGATGACTTTGCTCGCGGGCTCGTTGTTAGGAGCCTGTATGTGAAACATTCTCGGGTGTGGTTTTTTTCCTGAACCGATTTGAAAACAGTTAACAGCTGATTATTGTTATTATTTAGTTTCCCGCTAACTACCAGGTACTAATGACCCCTCTTGCTATTAAACACATACTGGTGGAAATTATTGTGTGACTTCTAGGGTACAGTGGGGCTTTTAAAGAATATTCCTACAAAACCAAAATGTTCGTTTTTAGAGTCTTGCTTTGTAGTTTGCAAAGACATAAAGGCATTTTTAACTTATTTGTTCATTTTCTTACCAGTGTCCTGTTTCAGTTTTCCAGGGCTGCCCTAGCCGGGTGCCGCAAAGTGGAGGCTTACACGACAGCCTTTTCCTTTAGGTGTCTAAGAAGTCCAGCACTACGCCACTGACAGGATTGGGTACTTCTGAGGGCCGCGAGAGAAGGAGCTCTTCCAGACATCTCTCCTGGGCTTGCATGTGACCCTGGGTCTCCAAACTGTTCTCTCTGTACACAGCTGTGTCTGCATTTTCTCCTTTTACAAAGATCCAAGTTGTGTGTGGTTGGGAGCCAGCCTAGTTACTTCATTTTAACTTAATTACCACTGGGAAGACTGTCTCCAATCAAAATCAGTCCCATTTTGAGGCACTGGGAGGCCAGGACATCAGGACATCAAGATGCAAATTTTCAGGGCACATGACTTAGTGTTCAACGTGTCCTTCAAAGTGCAGAAGGTTCTTTTTTTTTTTTTTTTTTTTTTTACCCCCTTGTGAAATACAGTTTATTTTTGTAATTGTCACTGGGGTTTTTGGACATTTGAGACATCATTGCCTAATGCAAGGTCATGAAGATTTACTACAATTTTTTCTTTAAGAATTTTGTAATTTTAGCACTTATATTTAGGTTTTGATCTACTTTCAGTTGAGTTTTATGAATACTATGAGTCCAACTTCATCCTTTTGCATCTAGATGTGTAGTTACTTCCATATCGTTTGTCTTGTAATCTGAACAACTACTTTGAAGATAACAATATGCAGTATATTAACCAGGGTTAGTATCCTATTATTTTGTTTTTGAAATTCTGTATTGCCATTTTTTATTCTTTTTTCATTTTAAAATAAAAAAAATAAAGCCTGAGAATTGTCCTAGCAACTTTGTTGAAAATTGTTTGATTATATGAGGATTACTGCACTGTCAATTCCGCTGTTTTCAGCAATGTGCTATCTTGTTTACCATAACTTTTGTAATACATTTTGAAATTGTGAAATGAATCTTCTGAATTTGTTTTTCTTTATCACTTCATCAAATTTACTTTAATTCTTGGGGCCCTGCTGCAATTCTCTATGAATTTTAGGGTTATGTTGTCAGTTCTACAAAGGAATTATATCCACAGACAATTTTAAAATTAGTGTTTGTGTATTTTTCTTATTTACTTTTGAATTCTTCATGTATGTGAGTATTTGCGCATGGTTGATTAAATACTTTATAAATATCTTATTTAACCTGTAGTTTGTGTTTTACTTTAAAGATGACTCAAAAACTGGGCGTGGTGGCACACTCCTGTAATCCCAGCACTTGGGAGGCTGAGGCAGGAGAATTGTTTGCAAGTTCAAAACCAGCCTGGGCTACAATGTGAGCCCAAGGCCAGCCTGTACTGTATAGAGAGACCCTGTATCAAAAAGACAAAATAATAATAATAATAACAATTCATTTTTACAGAAGTTTTTGCATTTAATGTGACCATATTTATTAAGTTTTCCTTTTGTATAACTCTTGTACCTGATGCATAAAATATGTCTGTATCCTTGCATTGTCCTTGAAATCTATTTTTATTTGATTAATATGACTATTCCTATATTATCTGAGTTAGTGCTTGCCTGATATATTTTTTCTTTTATTTATTATTTTTAAATTTATATGTGTTTGCAGTACATAATGCGTACATTCCTTGTGTGGAATTGGTACCTATGTATGATGCATCTTAATTCTTCTCCTTCCTCTCCCTCCCATCTCCCTCCATCTCTTGATCCTTTTACCATTTGAGAAAGATCTATCTCCCTACTACCTATTATCTATGCTTTATTTTGTTTTTTATTTATAGTTTAATATTTAAGGTTGTGTGTCTTCTTTGTTTCACTTAGGGCTATGGTCTCAAGATGCACCCATTTTCCTCCAAATGACTCAAGTTTATCTTTCTGTATGGCAGAGTAGTGCTCCATCATGTGTAAACACCACATTTTCTTAACTCATTCATTTGTTGGTAGCCATATAGGCCACTTCCAAGGTTTAGCTGTTGTGAATTGTGCTGCTATAAACATGGGTGTGTATGGATCACTGTAATATGACGTCTTTAACTCTTTCCAGAAGATACTGAGAAGGAGAACAGCTGGGTCATATGGAATTTCCAGTTTTAGGTTTTTGAGGAATCTCCTTACTGATTTCCACTGTGGTTACACTAGTTTACACTCCCACCAGCAATGCAGAATGTCCCTGTCTTTGTCAGTAGCTGTTAATATTTGTTTTCTTTATGATGGTCATTTTTTGTGAGGTAAGATGGAATCTTAGTGTTGTTTTAATTTCTGTTTCTTTAGTGGTCAGCGATGTTGAGTGTTTTCTTCATGTACTTACTGGCTATTTGTACCTCTTAAGTGTCTATTCATTATATTTGCTCACTTTTTTGGATTGGATCTTTGATTTTGGGGAGTCTAATAGTTTTGAATTTTTCATATCTCTGTGTAAGGAATAGTTGGAAAGCAGTTTCTCCATTGTATAGGTTGTGCTTTTACTCTGTTGGTGGTTGCTTTTTTTAGGTACTGGGGATTGAGCTCACAACTTCACACCTGCCAGGCTGGCGCTTAAGCCACTGAGTTAAATCCCTGGCTATTTTTGGTTGTTTCTTTTACGATACAAAAGCTTTTCAACTTGATATGATGTGATTTGTTCAGCCAAGGTTCTGTTAAGAAAAAGGTCATTTCTAATACCTGCCTATATTTTTTATCCTCTTATTTTTAGTCTTTCTGAATCCTTAATGACTGAGGCACATCTCTTAGAAAAACACATATTTACATTCTTAAATACTTATCTTCTAACCAGCAATTTTAGTCCATGTATTTACTTTATGATTACTGACATTTTCCTTTGTACTTTCTTTTACAGTGTTGTGTTCTTGCTTTTCTTCTTTACTACCTTCCATTGGATTAATCAAGCTGTTTTCCCTTTTAACTTTCAATTACCCCTATTCTGATTTGAAGCAATATATTTGCATTTTCTCAATTTAAACATAATTTATTTAGTGACATCCCTAGTTTGTCAGTAGTTTTTCCCAAGCTTACCCACCTATGCATATAACACTCTTGTGAAAAACATTTTAAAATGATCTTGGTAATGGTTTCATGGACATACACTGATGTCAAAACATGCCAGATTACATACTTCAAACCCAAGCAACTTGTAGTATGTTAGTTACACATTAATGAAACTATAGAAGAAAAAGGAAATAAAGGCTCCCCTCTGTTAGTCACCTTTCCATCACTGTGATAAAATACCTGATGCAAATAATATTAAGAAAGGGAAAGGTTTATTGGGCTCCCAATTTTGGAGGTCTCAGTGCATTGGCCTGCAGTTCATTGGCCCCATTAGGCTTTTGGCAAGGCAGAACATCATGGTAGGAGTGGGTGGTGGAGGAAGTGGCTTTCACATGGCAGCCAAGAAACAAAGACAGAGGAAGGGCTGAGTCTCAATATTTCCTTTCAAGGGTGCCCCTAATAACCAAAATTCCTTCTCTCAAACCCCACCATGTAAAGAGGTTACATCATCTCCCAACACTACAATGGGCTGAGGATCAACTCTTAAGTACATGGGTTTTTTGGGGGACATTCAACTATGCAGGAAGATTGATCTGCAAATGGAAAGGGGACCGAGAGATGGAAGAAGGGCAAGATGATACAATAAGAATTAAGATCTTCATGTACTTGTACCAGTTCCCCATGAGGAATGCAACTACTGGGTAAAACCTACTTGCAGGGCTCACAGGCAGATGAATTAATTTTAGCCTCACTTTCAGCCCATGGCTGAGTGTCTTTGCACCGTGTAATCAACACAGCTTCAGGAGTGTTCCTGCACATTCTTTCTCTGGACTGTCCAAAGATGTCAGTGACCTCTAATAATTTATCTCCTAACTACTTGGTTTTGTACACCTTGTGCAAGATTAGTTATCTCTTTTTTCATCACTTTTTGCATCTTGCTTTATTGGTTTCTTTTTTTTTCCTTTCAAAAATTTAAGTTTTTTGAGATAGTATTAATCTTTCTAGATACTTGCTAAAGATATCTTCATGATGAATTGGTTAGAATTATATTTCTTTAAAAATTCTAACATTTCATTGCTTTCCTTTTTCTGCCATTGAAATATTTCCAATAATTTAATTATTCCTTTGTGAGTAATGTTTTTCCTCTATGATTATCTTTAAGATCTCTCAGCCTTTGCTGCTCTATGGTTTGATAACAATGTTATCTGAATATGGGTTTATTTATCCTACTTTCATCTCAATATACTTCTTGAACTTAATTTTAAAGGGAATAAAACAAAACAGAATAAAGTAAATCAGAACAGAGCAATGCAAGCCATACCGGACTTCAAAACAAGACAATAGGAAATCAAAATGGCTACCATAATGTCTCTCATTTTCTTCAAAATAGGTGTTCAAGCCAGGTGTGTTGGCACACACCTATAATCCCAGCACTTGGGAGGCTGGGGCAGGAGGATCATTGCAAGTTCGAAACCAGCCTGGGCTACAAAGTGAGCTCAAGGCCAGCCTTAACTGCATAGAGAGACCCTGCCTCAAAAAGACCCCCCCCCAAAAAAATAGCTGTTCATACCTTCACACAATAAAATCAGAAAATACAAAACAGACTAAAACCAATCAAAACAAAAGAATGAAAGCACGAATTTATGCCTCTTATCAACACTGGAAAATGGCTAAGGTTCCCTCCATTATCCCTTTGAATATGACCTTTCTGCCTTTCTGTAATCTGAAACTCCTATTAGATGTTAATGTGTTAGTTTTGGGAAAGGTAGTCTCACATACACAGCCCTTTGATCTCTGTTTGGCCACGTAAAAATAGGCTTTGGACCTGAAACACTTCCTTCCCAATAGTTTAAAAAGTCCTCTGTACCATGCTTATCAACTGTGTGAAAACACCTTTCCTTGTTTTAACAGCTTTTTTTAATGGTACTGGAATTGAATTCATGACCTCAGGCTTGTCAGGCAGGTGCTTATGCCACTGAGCTAAATCTTTGGCCCCCCCCTTTCCTTGCTTTAACTCAGTGAATGTTCCTTTGTTCTGCTTACGAGTGTGGGTCAGGGCCCTCAGCCAAGGGCCCCTTGCTCTTACTATTTCAGATTCCACGGGGGACAGATTTGGTCCTATTCCTACAGCTGAGAGGAGTGTGTATAGTGGTGCAACCGAGCTAATGCCCCATGCCAGCTTTCGAAAGAGGACAACTGTGCATAGAGGACCTGTGGGCCTAGGGAAATTGAACCTCCTGTGTCTTCTCTATGTAGGGAAAGCACTGCTTTCTTCAGGCTCTACTGCGACAGGTTTCCCTTGGTGACTCTGATACCAATGGGCAGTTGGCAGAAGCCTTTGAAATCCTTTCCTGGGATTGTCAACTCGTCACAGTGTGGTGTCCTTCTGAACTCACCATGTCTCTGAACCTTTCTTACTTTCTTTCTCTAACTCTTTACATTGAGTTTTTAAAATTTTTAAATTTTAGTTTACTGGTACATATGGGTAGTACCATAGTGCTTGCTTTCCTCATAGAAAATTGGTATATGTTTTTGAGAGATTTCCTTAGATCTATCTTTCAATTCAGTAGTTGTCTTATCAGCTATGTCTAATTTAGTATTTAAAATATCTATTAAGTTTTAAATTTCAACACCAGGATTGTGAGTAAAATATATATTAAGGCACTGATTTTTCTCTCTTGCTTACGGATATATATTCATTGCCTACCTACTATAATGCATTTAAGCAGACCCTCGAAAATTGTTGAATGAATAAATGAATGAATGTACAGTGGACCCTTGCCTTACAAACTCAATTCATTCTCAAGGGCTGGTTATAACTTAAGTTGGTTGTAAGTCCAGACTATTTTTCCCAGATTAGAGCTAGTTGTCCCTCAGACAAAGGATTTATATCTAGAACAAATAAAGATTGAAAAAAAATCAACACCCCCCCAAATTCAAACACCCAATTAAAAAATGGGCATCTGAGATGAATGTACACTTTTCAGATGAAGAAATACAAATGGCAAGTAAATACATAAAAAAATGCTCAACATCATTGGTCATTTGACAGACGCAAACTAAAACATTGAGATTTCATCTCACCCAAGAAAGAAATATTATTTGGACAAGATATCATGCCTATATTTTGTACTCTATGAAGACAACAATATACACCACATTAATTATTGTAACTCTTTTAGTAACCTATTTCAAAACTGTATTTTATTGATTTTTTCCTCTTAAAAAAAGATTATTATAAGAAATAATAGAAATACCCTTAATGCAATCCCAACCTCCCAAAGCATTCCTTAACTAACATTTTTCTAAATATCATGGGTAAGCAGGAGCCTTGTCCATGATGAAGAGAGCTTTGAGTGATAAGCCTTTGTCCTCTAGACATTTTTTAACAGCAAGACAGAAAGCCTCCTTGATCCACTCAAGGAAAAGTACTCTTGTTACTCAGGCTTTTGCATTAGATCTCCACACACTCTCTAGCCCATTCTTTCATGACTATGTTTCCTGAACACACTAGGGGTCTCAGAGTGATAAGCCAAGAGAAGCTTTATCTTGAGGTCACCACTCACATTGCTACATAGCAACAAGTCTCTATCATTCATAGGCTTGTGGCCTGGCATTTTCTTCTCTTCTTGGGTAACACAAGTTCTTTTTGGCATTTTCCTTCAGAAAAGGCCAGTTTCATCACAGTTGAAAACTCCAGGGGAGCAAAATCCATTTCTTTGTGTCATCGTTTCCAAGTGACATATGTGGAGGACCACCTGGATGACTCTCTTTGAATGAAAAGCACTTACCTCCACTTTAGCTAACCCTGGCTGTCTCCATGGGCTGATATGTACAGAGCTGGGTAGGACATTTCTTTATCCCTTCAATTAGCTCTAAGCAACTTTAATAAGGCTATTGAGATGCTGGTGTGTAATCTTTGAAGCTAGGTGACAGTCACTGTTTCTCTGCACAGAAAACACAGTTGAGCTGGGCAGGATGAAGAGCCCCTGCTCCATAGCTGTAAACTGGGATCAGACTTGAGATAAGAGGCTGTGACTTCCCAGGGCAGAAAAGTTTACGTATCAGAACTAAGGCACCAACCCCAAAACATCAGGTATTCACTTAGTTATGTCATGCAGAGTAGTCTTTCTGCATGCATAGCCTTCTCTCTGCAGAGGTGATCTCAGGCCTCCTACCCAGCCCCGCTCATAGTTTTCACTCATGTGCTTCCTGCCTTTCTCACAGTCACTCACCCTCAAAGTCACTCCCTTCTTCACAAGTTAATAAAATCTGTGTTGGATTCGCAGACTGCCGGGGAAGAGAACAAGCAGTCAACAAGAAACAAGCCCTCCCTGTGAATCAGTGCCATGTGCAGGCCACTGCTGCTGGGGAGGGGGGCAGCCAGAGCCTAACCCCTTCTGGCTGTGGCTTGGGAAACAAGAAGCACCCCCGTCACCACCACCATAAACAACCAGCTAGCTGATCCGGAGAAACACAGGCTGAGATGATAGCTATTAAGGTGAAATGCGATTTGACACTTGTGGTGTTTGGTGTTTCACGGACTTTACAGGTCTAGGGCCACTGTTCTGATAATCTAATCAAAGGGTAATAGTATGCAGTGAGGCATCTATAGGGGATCTCCTTCTGAAGGTGGTAGCCATTGTTGATTCCCTATTATATGGTTTTGAAATCCTGTATCATTTTCATTGTTTTGGGTTTTATTCTGTTTTGTCTTGTTTGATTTTGTTATATCCAATGGCGTGGACAGCTATTTCAAAGATAAGTTATATTATGGTAGCCATTTTGGATTTACTATTGTCTTGTTTTGAAGTCCCTTATTGCAGTCATTGTTTTGTTTTTATTGGTTTTATTCTGTTTTGTTTGATTTTTACTATGCCTGAAGGTATGGGCAGCTATTTTGAAGACAACAAGAGGCATTATGGTAACCATTGTTGATTTCATATTGTTTTAAAGTCTTGTGTCACTTACACTGGTTTGTTTTGATTGGCTTTGTTCTGTTTTATTTTGCTTGGTTTTATTCTCTTTAAAATTAAAAAAAGATAAATAAAAATGGTATTAGGTCCTGGATTGAGGTATTTGTTCCAGTGAATAACTATCTAGGCTGAACTTAGGATCCCCTTGGCTCCCTATAACTATAAATATGTCTTAATGTCTTTACTCTTGCCATGAGTTGTACTGGAAGTGGTACATTATAATTAACTCACTAGAATTCCAATAAACTTACAATCAGATGAGGACTGGGAAGGGCTCTATTTAGGTGTACATAATTTTCAGCAAGCATTTTATCAGCACTGGCTGCATCACAATGCCTAGTTATGCATTTTTAGCCCTTGCTTTTTCACATATTATACTCAGGCTAGAACTTGCCATCTGCCTTTTATTTATTCATACTAATAATAGCCTTTTTACCTTGTCTAACACTGCTGATTGTGACTTACTAATTTGAGTAACACCTTAAGCAACCCTAGCTTCCTTATGCAAATCTCTCATACTGTACATATTAGTGAGATTGGTCCCATGGATGCTACTCATATTTTTCTACAATTTCCTTCTTCTTTTTGATTGTGATTGTTTTATTTATCATCCCTCCTTCCTTAGTTTCTTTTCTAGCTTTTTTGGGGGCCATTTTGATAGCAGTAATCATAGCAATTATATGAAGCACCAACTGAAATCATGCCCACAAACACACACACACACATCTGGCCTCAGAATGATTTTTACGTATCCTTATGTATGCTTTTCTGGCATCACCAGTCTTTGTTTATAACTGCACAAATGGCCAGCATTTGGGTTATAACTCAAGAATTTGGTCATAAGCTAAAGCTAAAATTTCATTGTAACCCCAGGCTGTTTGTATACGAGACTGGTCGTAAATCGAGGATCCATAGTATATTTTTATTTCTAGAGCTATATGTATGTCAAACTTGGCTGTTATTTTCCATAATCCTCTATTATGTTTCCAGTTCTTTCTGTTGGCTCTGTAAACTCATTTTATATCTATGATTTGAAATTTTTTTTTTGGTACCAGGAATTGAACTCAGGACCTCATGCTTGTCAGGGCGGCAATTGTGCCATTGGTCTGTATCCCCGACCCTGATTTGAAGTTCTTGAAATATAATCCTGCTATTTCTCATAATTGCACACCTTCACGAATGATCAGTGTTTTGCAATTTTTTTTTCCATGCAACCTCATCTTTGGTGTGGCTTTATTTTGAGGCTCTTATGCTGCTTGGGTTGAGTACTTTAGCTTCCAGAAAGGTTTTCTCTTTTGGTAGATGCCAGAGAGATATTGAAGGCCAAGGACCATTTTTGAATATTTATATTTAAATCTTTCAAAAAATTTTTAAAAATTATTTTGAAGGTAGTAAAACACAACAGAACAAGATGGAACAAAGCCAATTGAGACATTGTAGTGAAATTGGTACAGAACTTCACAGCAGGTTACCAGGATAACAGTAATAGGTACCATAGTATATCTCGTTATCATCACAATAGTTGTTCTTTCAATCAGGTATTATAAAATCAAAGGAAATACAGAACATTATAGAACTTATCCAAACAGAATATTGAATAGAACATTAATAGAATATTGAATAGAACATTAATCAGAACAAAGCAAAACAGCGATAAAAATATTTGCCTTCAAAGAGGTAGTAGAAGGAAATCCCCCTTATTTGCTATATTGCATATGGTCAACCTCCCAAGAGATGCTCAAACCTCTGGCTCCCACTTGCTAACAGGGGGTGGTGGAGATGCGATGTGTGCTTTTCAGCCCACTTTCCGGTAAGCTCACAGCCACTTACCTGGGAGGCAAGCTGGTTGCTTGGTTTCCCAGCGCCCTAAGTTCCAACATGACCTATATTTAAATCTTAGAAAACACATGATTGTGAAATTCCAAACAGTGTGCACATAACATTATCTTTCCCAATACTGACATGTCTGATAGGAATTTTATATGGAAAGGTGTTATGGTTTAGATTAAAAATATCCCCAAAAGTCTCATGTATTCAGACATGGGACTTTCAGAAGGTGACTAGATTATTGGTTGCTCTCTTCATCAGTGGATTACTACAGTTTTGAGTTGATGACTGAATTTGCTGTCAGGAGGTGGGGCCTGGTTGGAGGTGGGTCACTGGGGCTGTGACCTGGAAGGCGATATTTTTCTCCCTGGCTTTTCTATTCTCTCTCTGGTGAACAGCTTTCCCCTGCCAGGCTCTTCCTTCATGCCATTTTTGCTCTGAGGGCAACCAAGCATGGTCTGAATCTCTCAAAACATGAGCCAAATTAAAGATGTCCTTCTTTAATTTGTGCCCCAGTGACATGAAAATGACTAATACAAAAGGGAAGGAGGAGATTAAAATACAATTCATGGTTCAAGGCATACTGTCCTCATTGGTCCATGTTTGACTTGCTTTAAGAATAATATAAATATCATGTGCAATATCAAGACCCAAGACAAAAGCTATAACACTGACAATAATATATATTATATATGAGTTTTTTCTGTGCCTCTTGTATTTCTTTACCTCAGGTAACAATTATAAATTTCATATGTATCATTTCTTTACATATACATGTGTAACCTATATCTTTAAAGATTTTTTATATAATCCTGTGTGATATTGATATTGTTGCAAGTCACTACAGTTCATTAATTTTCACTATGATGTAATATTTTATCGCATGAACATAATGAAGTTAACGTTTTCCTTCATCCCACTGAGGAGTATTTGGAATTTTCAGATGGTTGATATTATGAAGAATGCTGTTATGAACATTCCTGTTCACCTTCTATCTCTTGCTGTTCATGTGCAACTATCTGTTTTGGGAATTTATGAACAGGAGAAATTTCTGGATCATATAGTGTGTGGATTTTTAAGCCTAGGAGGTAACATCAACCCTTTTCCAGAGTGTCCACATACATTTATGTTCCCTCCAGTAGTGTGTAAAAAGATCTTGAAGACCAACCTCTCTTCTTTCATGTTTATGATCATATTTTAAAACTTTTATCAAGGAAATCATTAGGGATTAGGTTTACTTCTATTGGTTCAAGAACTGTATAGGTGGAGGAGCTAAAGATGGCTGATCAGTGAGCAACAAAATACCAAGCTTCCCTGGAGAAACAACTCATATGACAGAATAAAACATCCTGGAGAGACTCAGACAGAGGGAGATGGATCCTCTTGACACAGGAAGAAATTAAAACATAAAAAAACTCATTAAACATGCAGTATTGGGGCTATAATTGGAATAGCTAAAATTACTGGACACGGTGTTTTCACTGTGACCCACCAAGTTTGTGCTGACCTGAATTCGCAAATTCGTGCCAGCTGGCAGAGCCACCCAAACTCGTTCCCACTGCCACTCACAAGAGCCACAGTGGCACTGAAGTCGGGGGTTGGTGAGCTTAGCGGAGAGCAGAGCTGGCAAAGGGACCTTCATTAATCCACGGTCAGTGCTGGGAATGAGACCCCCACCATGGGAAGTGCGCGACCAAAGGGGCAACATGTTGGAATTGGGCAGGAGGAGCCTGAACTGGGAGCAACAGTGACTTCAGTTGGTTCCTCCCTCCCCAGAGCAGATTCGTGGGATTTGCTTAGACTGGGTCACACCCCTGGCTGGGATCCAATGAGCTGTCCCAAATCGATTCCCTGCACCTAGTATGCACTAACCTGGTGAGGGCTCCTGAGGTTTGGCTGGCCCGGTGGGGAGGGGCCAGCATGCACAGCCACTGCTTGCACCTTGGTGAGGAGAGCAGGCAGGAGAGGGTGGAGTTCCCTCACCAGCATGCTTGGGAGGAAATGTGGCTGACAGAAGGGGGCTGGGACCTGCACTGTAACCTGTGTGGAGGAAGCTGGGACCATGATAGGAGAGAGAGGCAAGAGGAGGCCCCCAGCCCAGAACCCTGAGAGCACTGATTCAAGAGAAGGAAAAACAAGGGAGACTGAGGGTAGCAAACATGCAACATCAGACATGGATTCAATAGACATTAAGAGATATCTTTGGGACCTTGTAGACAAGCTCAAAACTGAAATATTAAATCAGATAAAGCAAGATATGAGTAGAGTAATAAAAGAAATGCTAAGCATCTCTCAGGAAGACACAGAAAGGAGAAAGGAGGAACACAAAAAAGGGAGAGAAACATTCAATAAAGAATATAAAGAAAATATAGAAT
>PVLA01015826.1:0-23417 GCA_004027455.1 Hydrochoerus hydrochaeris
TTTTTTTCTTTTCAGGGTGGGGGAGGGGACATTAAAATCTTTACTTTGTGTTTAACACTCTAAACCAGTTATGAGTTCAGAAAGATTATTTGGCAAGAATTCTAAAGGAAAACATACATAAATACACCACTTGAAAACCGGCTGTGGCTCTTTTTGTGAGCGGAGCTGGGGTTTTACTTGTTTAGCTTTGCCTTGGACCCTGCAGGCGTATCTCCAACTTTCTGTCCACTGTGATTTAATGCAGCAAGAAAATGTTACCCTTAAAATTATCTGCTTTTTATTTTGTATCACAGTTAAGAGAGTTGTTCTCTTCATTTTTTCTCATTCACAATGTCCAAGAGGAAAACTAAGCACAAACAAAATGACATCAAAATGTCACCTCTCTATCTGCTCTGCTCACTTTATCAGGGAAATCCAGTGTGGCTGGAAGGCAGTCTGCATTCACTCTTCTGGTGGCTTGAATATCTCCAGGAACGGATGGGCCTGGGCTATGCCTGGCCTGCAGAGGTCTAGCTTACTCATACCACAGCCTTCTCTCTCACCCCTGCACATGAGTTCTGGAGGACAGAAGCACCTGTCACACTCACAGACACTTGGTGAGCAGCTGAGGATGTGCCGGGAGCTGAGGAGCCAAGCACATTACAGCACGGCCCGGCTCACCAGCTTCCCACCTGCCTGGCTGTCCTCCCACATATACGTATAAATCAGCGTCCTTCGCTGAGGAGCTGGAAGACATCATAGAAAGATGCTTCATAGACTGTGCTCAACTGAGACCTGAGCCTTGTCCAGCCTCCAGAGGCGATTCTCTGATGCCAGACACATTAGCAGCTGCTTTGTCTCACATCTGCCACACATATTCAAAACAGACAAGAACGGGAATATACTTCTTGTTGCTCTTCAGTAAAGTAGAAACACCTTGTAGAGGGCATTTGGGAGGTAAAGACTATATAAGTGAGTTTCTACATGCAGCAGTATCTTCATATTTATTTATGGATGGATACAGGCATACATATCTGTAGCAGCAATGAAGAAAGCTTTTGAGAACAACAAAGATAACATTTAGAACATGGCATAGCTATTTCTACCTAAATACTCTTCCCATCATCATTATATAAAGTAGGAGGTTGTGTTTTCACCTCTCTGCATTAGGAGTACATAAAACCTGACACTTACTTCATGAGATTCTTACAAAACTGTGTGAGATGAGAGATTTAAAGTTTCTTTGGTGATTTTGAATTGTACTCAAATACTGTAAGTTTTACTAATATTTTGGAAATATTCGAAACAGGGATATCTTAGGTACTTTATACTCATCTATCAAAGCATTAAAATAATTTATAATAAGTAATTCATCTCATTGCTTTTATTTGCTATCTGAATAGTGATTGCTTCTTTCCTCGGGTATGTGAGATAAAAGTGGATCTTGCACATGTCAGAGACACTGTTCTGAATACTTTCAGATTAAGTCTTTTGATTTCTCTATCACTGTTATAAGAAATGTACTGTTACTCCTGTTTTGCAGATGGGGAAAGCCAGGCACAGGAAATTGAAGTGGCTTATTTACTGTTTGAAGTACTGCTTATAGCTCATAAGTGGCAAAGTAAGCATAGAAAATCGGGCAGTCAGATTTTACATTCTTAACCAGATACAACTCATGCCCAATTTATTTTCTGAGGTCAGGGAAAGTCATAAAAATTTGCATTGTTGGATACAAAAAAATTCCAAGTTCCCTTGCAATGCTCTGAATTAATTTATTGCTTATAACATACTTCCAAAGGACAAAAGGACTAAAGAAAAAACTTTAAAATATGAAGTCTTACGTCCAAAGTAACCCACTGTAATAGCCGTGGGATTGAATGTCATGGTCTCTGAGGCTTTGATTTGCTGACTATTTCAAATGCTCATCAAAACCAACAATGATGTATAAGGGTTGAACACAGACCAGTCCAGAGCTCAAGTATAGGTGCTTGATGCCCCCAGCCTGGGCCCCTGGAAGACTGAGATTACCTTAATTTCTGCTCAGGCTATGTCACTGTTAGTTAGGCTTTGGTCAGAAAAACCGGACTATGGAGGAAAGGCTTCAAACAGGAAAGGAAGGCTTACTAACACAGCTTTTGGAAAACTCACTGGGCAGAGGGTGGAAGAAGGATTTCAGGAGTCTGGACAGGCAGGCAGCCTGGATGGGGAGGAATCTCCCTCCAGAGAAGCACCCAAAGGTCTTGGATAAAGTGCCATGAACCACCTTCAGGGCCACATACCTGTCTACAGCTGCTCTGGAACAGCGGCTACACCTTCCTTTCTGTCCAAAGTGAACCACGTGACAGAGGATCCAGGCTCTAACTCTCTGCCTTTGGCCAAGAATTTAGAAGGAGAGAGTGACCCACGTCAGTCTCAGCAGACTATAGCTGATAAGGTGAAGAGACCTGCAGGAAGGACCCCAGAGTCCACTTCAGGAAGCAGTGAGTACTCGGAAAAGCAGTTACCCGTTACATCCTCCACCAGCCTGCCCTCTGGGCGCTCCTGTTTTCCACCACCAGCATGGGGAGGATCCATACCTGCAAGGTGTACTAGCAGGCACTGCCTCAGAGTGTTGCTGGAACAAAGGGAACAGTGATTTAAAACAACCATAATTACAACTTACTTCTAAAATGTTTGCTCACTTTGGATGGAAGCCTATAGACTCCAAGGTACACTCTGGATTTGGTTAACATTTAGTGAGCATTTCTGGGGTGCTTTCTAAATGCTGGCCCAGTCTCTAAACCCTGAAAATAGAGTAAAGAAAAGCATTTAAACATTCCAGCAGCCATAAGTAAGTTAACTCCCACCAGAGGAAATAAACACATAAAGAGCCAAATGGGGACCTGTGCTAGAGGGGAGATCAATAAGAAGAATAACAGAATGGCAAGAGTGGTCGTGGGAGTGACATTTTATACAGGGAGGTCAAATGACATCTGAGGAGCCACCCCAAAGAGGGAAGGACACAGACCTGTGAGTACCTGAGGGGGAAAAGCCCAGGGAAAAGCCCACAAAGACCAGCACAGACCATGTCCAGCGGTTGGCAGGGGAGGAAGGATGGAGGCAAGAGGAGAGCAGGGACACCAGGTGGCCAGCATGTGACCAGAAGGCAATGACAGGCACGCGCTTGCCGCTGTGGCGAGATTTTATATTCTACTCGGAGCTGGATGGGACGATACCAAAGGGATCAGGGAAGTGAGGGAATCCAACTAATAATGCAGAACCCAGGGCAGAGGAGGGGCAAGGAGATTTGCCCTGCAGTAGACCCAGCTCTGGGACCAACAGTCTGATTTTTAGTGTGCTCTGAAGACAGGGAGTGAGTGCTGGGAAGGCCTGGACACTAGTGTGAAAGGAAGTAGTAGTGTGAATGCAGAGGCAGGACCAGCTTTGCAAAGTGACTGTATTTTCACTCTGGTCCAAAAATCTGGGCCCAAGCAGCTCTAAGAGTGGAGTTGCTGGTTATTAGGGTGGAAAAACCAAGAGTCCAATTTTCTTTAAGGGCAGGCGAATTAGGCGTTTTGACCTACTGAGTCTGAGCTGTTGGACAGCAGGCTGGTGCGCAATGTGCCCTCCAGAGGGCTGAGCTAGGGGCAGACTGAACAAACTGCACAGTTCTGAGAGAAGCGTCGTCCACTTACCAGAGCAGAAACATGAGGATGACCCAGGAAAAAGTGCTGAAAAGGAACAGTCAGTGAAGAAAACCAGGGAACGTGTGCATCCCCAGTGCCAAGGGAGAGACACTAAAAAGAGAGGCAGTGATTTAGTCAAGTGCCATGATGACTTAGGGATGGTAGGCCAGTGATCTGTGCCCTGGATTTGGCACTCCTGGTCAACGATGGTCAAGAAAATGTCCACTTCAGTGGACAGTGGTCGAGGAAAGAGACTCAAGAAGGGGAAGGTGATGCTCATGTCACCGCCCTAGTGCACACGTCTCAGCAAGCCTGTGTGTAAACCCCGCTTGTTACTCACACACAGACTCACAGCACAGTGTGACGGAGGGCGCTGGCACAACAGGGCTAATTGTGTTCAGCCTACTCTACTCGCCTGTTGAGTTATCCAAAGCGTAAACTTTGATTTTTTTCATTATCAGCAGTTACAAATTATTTGTGATACTCCACAACCCTGCCACGCAACAGCAGCTGCTTGGAAGGACACACACGTCACGCTGAGGTTCACGTGACCACGCATCCTGAACTCCCTGAGACAGTGAGGCCCACAGGAGGCCTCCCTTGCAGTGAGATGGGGACATGGTATTTGAGCACTGCCACAGTACATCAGGCAAATTCCTCTGCACATTGAGACTTTGGCTTCGGGGCAACAAGAAGGAAACTGTAGGCTGGAATCCATGTGTGGTGGTTAAGATGAATGACAACAAAATTTAGGTTCATGTGGTGAAAGAAGAAAGAGAAACCATGTGCAGAAGCACTCCTGTGTACCAAACCCACAGATTTAACATCTTTTTGTGTGTAAAAATATGATACACACGCGTGCAAGTCACACACACACATACACACAAACTCATAGCTGTAATATATCTGCTGCTGTTTTTCCAGCTCTATGTGTGACTTTTATAATAATAAACTACCCTCCAGCACAGCAATACAAGGTCGTTTATAAATATTTATGGTGACATTTCGCTCTTCTAAAAGCAGCCCCTGGTGCCATGTGGCATACTGCTCCAAGAAGTGAAAGGAGGTCCCAGGCTGGCCTTTCAGCTCTGGCGTGACACGTGGCCATGGCATGTCTCCGCGGACGAGCTGCCGCGGGATGCGCTCTGGCCTATGGATGGCGGCCGAGGCCAGAAACGCTGTGTGCAGCATTTATAAACAGGGCCGCTTTCTCCTGTTTGCTTTTGGGCACTGCAGTGGAGCGCTCGAAATGAACACTTCCCCCTTTATTTGTATATCATGCTAAATTAGAAACTAAAATAACATTCAGGGGGAAGATCACATCTAGGAACTTCTGTGTTGTCTCAACTTTACAAACCTAAAACTGCTCTAAAAATACAAAACCTGCCACTTTCAAAATTCCTGACAAAAAGGTTTGCTTTGGGAACAGAAGAATCAAAGCCACCTGAAGTGCTACTTCCAAGAAAGCCTCGTTGCACTTTTATTTTACTAAAGGGATCAGTGATGCGATCCGTGTGTGCCCCTCCTCCCACCCCATTCCCAAGCATGATTTTAGGCCCAGCTCAGGACCCACTTGCAGCTGGAGGGGCGCAGCTTGGCTGTGTGTCCCCCAGGGCTCCTATGCGGGAGACTTGCTCCCAATAGGATGGTCCTGACAGCAGTGGGAGGGGACTGGTCATTGGAGCGCCGCCCTGGAAAGGAATGGATGCTCCTGTTGTGGGAACTGAGTAGCTGCTGGGAGAGCAAGTTGTTATACCACAAATACTCTATTTGGTCTCCTCACAGGCTCTACTCTCACGTGTAGTCTGATCATATAATACCGTCTGCCACAAATGGTGTAGCATGAAACCCTCACCAAGTGTGAGCCTGAGCTTGGACTTTTCAGCTTTCTGAAGAATGCACCAAAATAAACATCTTTTCTTTATAAAACACCTCATCTTGGGTACAGAATTTTGAGATAGCAACACAAAGCAGATGAAAAATACACTGAAATGATTCACAGAGCATCTAAAGGTAAAAGATATTTGGTTTTGCATTTTGCATTATTTTTATCATGAAGTTTGCACGCCACACACTCGTGAGAAAAGCTGCCGTCTTGCACGCAGTGCTGAAGCTGAATGTCTTCTATGTGTGCAGGGAGAGGATGACGGACAGGCAAGACACGAATGTTCAGTGAGTAGCTGTGTCCTTCACACCCTTCCCCTCTCCTCCTTAGGAAACACTAGACTGTACTTAGCCGAAGAGCACAAACCCGCATGCTGGGCTACCTGTTCCATTCTCAGAGCCCACAAGCGCATCGGTCACAGGATATGTGAACCAAAGCGACCCTTCTCTCTGGAACAGGACTAAACTCCGAGATGGGCTCCAACTTTCAGGCTGACCATCAGTCAGTCAGCTAAGATTTGCGAAGTTATGCTGACACAAGAAGTCCTACCAACACAGCTGTACTACCTTCCGTCAATCACGCTGTAAATGTTAAGTAGAGTTTGTGTAATTGCTCACCAAAAACATTTTCATTTAGACTAATTGAAATCTACTCTGAAGTCGTGGGCTAATCTCTACACCCATGGTATCTAACGCACTGTCCTGTATCCCTCTGTCAGTCATGCACTGCCCTGCATCACCTCCTTCTTCCGAAGCTTTTATATTTTGCAATTGAAATGCACACAGATCCGTGTAGGATTAGCTCCTATCAAACCAGGGCAAGCATTGTGGCAGTCTGATGTCCATCTTTGTTCTTAGCAGACCTCTGACATGCAGTGAGGGCTTAATAATATATGGTAGTGTTTTATTTAGAACCGGAAAATTGTTAAGAAATATTTACTGGTGATTTTCAGTGGGCGCAGATTATATCAAAATAAAGACATATAAAATTTGCTTTAGGCTCACAATGAGGAAATACTTTTGACAGGATAGAACACTGGCTTTAAAAAAAAAGACAATAGTGTGTGTGTGTGTGTGTGTGTGTGCACGCAGATGCATGCTTGCACATTTTTCTCTACAATGGCGTTTCATGAACACATGTGTGACCTTAAACTGAGGCTGGATAATTGATTATTGCCATTGATGAAAGGCAGGAACAACATTGAAAATTTCTGGTGTCACAATCTTTCCCTTTATTTATAGCAAAGTAAAACAGCAGTCCTTATTATACCCCATAAACAACACCGAGGACAAAAAAGCATCCCGTAAAAATTAAATTGTGAAAACTAAATTATTGATGTGATTTCATTTGGTGGATGCATCCTGTGCTGTCGAGCCTAGCTTCTTTCTAATGTCATAACACTATTAGCCACTGTAGTAATCTTCCAGGGATGTAAGATTTATCAACCCTTGCAGGACAGGATGGGAGCCAGGGAAGGAGATTAAGGGATAGTGGTGAAATTAATCAAGCTTCTCTCTGCGTACTGGTCAAGAGAATGCAGTAGGTTATTATTCCAGCATTCACCACAGTAGAAACACAATGTGACCACTACCATATGTTGAATTTAAAACTACATGTCAGTCTTTTCCAAAAACAACCCCATAAAAATGTCAATACAATTGTCAACTAATCTAAAGCAGGCGTTTATATTCAGAAACTGAAAGAGTGCTGATATTCACTAGCTCACTGGGAGACATTACATTTTAATCCTGTTACAGCAGCCAGGCTGGCTGGTCTACAAACCAAAAAGACTGGTGGAGAGAGCAGTAAAGAGAGGCTAACGCATCTCTCTTTTCTGCACGGTAAAAGGAACTGGCATCCATTCCCTCGTAGGATGTGAATGTACTAATGTCGGTGGCCTTGAAATATGAGCTTTTCCTTTTCACTTGAGGCAATACTGAAGTTTTCTGGAACAGAGAGAAGCCATCATTCCAGTCCTAACACAAAACGAAGGCATCATTGTGGGAGCAATTTTGAAAATGTATGAACTTCATAAAATGCCCCTTTTTCTACAATGTGTGTTCGGCTGCACAGTCAGAATAACAAAGCTTAGGGAAACTACCTATTCAAGCTTCAGTCATTAGGCCTGTTTGTATGACACTTAACAGAGAATAAAGTATTTGTCCTATAGCAGGTTCATCAGTGATGAGAAATAAATATGTCTCTTTGTATGCCATGCAATGCAGGACATCTCATATGCCATGATAAATAAGCTCGCTACTAGCAAATTTAGAAGTCTATCCCAATGAAACTGTTAGACAGGCACATTCATTGCTGAAGTCATATTCCCAGTTTCCACATGATGAGGCTTAAAACCTCTCTCCATTAGGTCCGCATTAAAAGTGACTACCTCATCATATCAATCAAAACAAAAAATGAATCTGTTGATGTCTTCCTTTCCAAAACAAACCAACAGTTTCAATGTACTCCAAAAGAAAATTAACACCTAAAGCAAACTGACCCTGTAAACTCTTGTGGGTACACAGCTGATAAATCTCCTTGGTTTTATTTAGATCTCAAAATAAAACAAATGTGGGTGGCCCTGAAGACATCAGATTTTGTTGAGATTCTAGCTCTTGTTGTCATCAAGAATACCAAGAATCTCAAATTTTCTCAAAGTGATCTTAATTGTCCTCAGAGGAGAGTGTGGTCCAGAAAACAAATATTGTTCCCTCTGGTAAATGAGCTTTGATCACTGGCAAGTGTGCAGAGAAATAAGGAGTAAGACAGGCGAGTGAAACCACCACAGAAAGTACTTCGACTTCGTGAAGCATTTCAGAACTATTCTTCAATTGATGTTCATCACTTTTTCAACTCATGATTTTTCTGTCTAGAAGAATCATGTATTCATCTACAGAGTGACTTGTATACACATGCACAAACAGCCATTGTAAAACTCAAGTCAATTTATGTATAAAATTGATGTGGGATATGTTTGTTTAGAGAATGTTTAATGTGTGTGTGTCCCACACAGCAAGGATTGTATAATGTAATTTGACCTGAAGATGCCAGAGGCAGAAGATAGAAACGAGCTTACTTTTTAAAACTCTTACTTCAAAATAGCTGTGGATTCACAGGAAGCTGCAAGGCTAAGCAGACTCATCCTGCGACCCTTTCCCTAGCTTCCTCCAGTGCTGATCTCTTAAATGATCACAGTACAACCAAAACCAGGGAGCTGGCATTAACACAAGGCGTACACTTGGTTCTACGTCCCATTTTCACCTATCCTGATCTATCTAGCAACCACTGTATTAGACATGTAGGTTGTGTCATCCCCTGAAGACACAGGTTTACCAGAGGTTAAGTGAAATTGTTGAGTGTGCCCCCCAAAAGATATAACTTCACCACTAATAACTGAGAGTGAGACATTCTTTAGAGATAATGTCTTTGCAAATGTAATCAAAATGAGATAGGGTCACACTGGAGCAGGGTAAACCAAAACCAAGTGATGGTGACACACTCAGATGTCTACATAAGCAAGATCATATGAAGATGAGACAGAGATCACAGGGATGCTTCCACAAGCCAAGGATACCAAAGGTAACCAGAAATTTGCAGAAGCTGGAAGAAGTAGGGAAAGTTTCTAGGCACTCACCCAGGGCCTTCAGAATTTGCATGCCTGTCTCCACGATTTTAGACTGCTGACCTTCAGAACTGTAAGAGGACACATTCTAGCCATGTAGGCTACCCAGTTTGTTGTGCTAATCCTAAAATTTTAATTTGCTTTACAATCACATACCTCCTCTCCATGGCCCAGCATCCCTGATCCTCACTCACCTATATTTCATCATTTTAAAAATCTTATGTAAGGGTCGGGATTGTTGCTTGGTGGCAGGGTGCCTGCCTAGCATGTGTGAGAAGATGGCCTATAAGTCTCTTCCTAAAAAACCAACTGAGGCTCATCTTGCTCACATTGGTCACCTCCAAAGGCGAATCTACTTGTCACCATCAGATTCCCAAATACCCACTAAATATTTTCTGGAATTTCTATTTAAAATTGCCTCTAGTTCTACAGGAAACTACCAATAATGATATTTCTTTAATAATTACATTTCTTTAATCACATGTGTACACATACACGCATGTTAATCAAACATCCCTATTTACCATACTTGACTGGATCCAATTCTGTTTCTTTCAAAAAACTGACTCCACTTCATAGGATACAAAAGTTAGAAAAAGTTTAAAAAGAAAAGAGCAGACTCTAAAGCACATGTTCTGCCTCCCATGGCCTGCTTGAACCCCACTCTTCAGGGGAAACCGAGTTTTAGTGGCAGTTACCCTCCTATGAAAACACAAAAACATTGCTTCATTTTATTTTCCCTGAAAAGTGGTCATATTTAATTAATATGCTACCTAAACTCACCTGGTTAATATTTTCTGTTTTAAAATGCTCTTCCTGGAATTCAGTTCGCTTAGCCATCTCCCGTTTCACCGTGAGAATGCCTCATGCTGCTCCTGCCCTGGAGAAGGGCATCGTAATGCAGCACAAGCACAGAGAGCGCGCAGGTCCATGGAGGCCCCTCCTGGAGCTACCACTGTAAAATACGAGGAAAGGGCTTTTGTAAAACACGTATACTGAGTCATTTAAAAAGAGAGAAAGAAAAAGAAATAAGGGCTGCTACATTTGAAAGCTAAGAAGACCAAATTCCACCTTTAACAATCAGCCATACTGAGTTATTCAGATCGTCTCTCTCTTGAATGCAATAAAATGCTAAGTGAGCGCTAAAGAAGAATAGTACTTACAACCTACTGACTGGCTGGCAAGACACAGGCTGACTATCTGGGTAGGATACAACTGGTAAGACAGAGGGCTTGGCCAAGCACAGGACAGCCCTTGTCCTGAAAGCATTGCCTATACCAAGCAAGAGTAAACTGAAATTTCACTAAAATTTTACTTAAAGTTAGGAGACTCACCAGGTTGGGGCTCCATGACAGGAAGTCACGCCCTAGTAAAGCTGCCTTCAGGAGGGTCTCCACTCTCAGGAAGAAAGTAGCCTCTATTCCCAAACTGCAGAATCAATTCATGTACTTGGACTAATAGAGAATGTCCTAAATCTATTCAAGGGCAGATACAAAACAAAATCAAGCAAAGGCAAAATGAAAAACTACAGCAAAATCTACTTCCATGGAATGTTGAAATCTGCCCTCCAAACCAGGAACAGGACAAGAAGGATCGCCCTGGATGCTTGTCTCAGCGAGGTCAGAACAATAAGCAAAATGATTAAAAAAGAACAAACAGAACTGTCTGCATTTCTCAACTGTGATGGAACACACAAACACACACAAAAAAAATTAAATAGAATTACTGAGAGACATGGGTGAGTTTTCAGACTGTGAAAGCAGAGTCAGTGAGGAGAGTGTGGTCTCGGGTGTCAGAGTCCGGGCGCTGGGAGGCTCCCGTGAGGGATATGGGCTGAGTTCCCAGGGCAAAGGAAAAGTAGGGAAGAAATTTTGAAGATGGGAGGGCTAGTGTGTGATGTAAGTCTTGTTTTTGTGTTTGTTCTTTCACTAAAACTATGCATTAGTTCTCTCCAGGAGAGCAGGAGAAGCAGCAGGTAGGGGAGGGTGGAGCAGAAAAAGGTAAGGAGGCTGTCACGGGATGAGGGGTTCACGGGGGCTGCCCACAAAACCAGCAGCACATCCACTGATGGGCATTGGCCCAGAAGAAAGAAATTCAGGGTTATTTCAAGTCTGTTTCTTCAGTAAAAGATAAGTGATGATGTTACTCACAGTAAGAGGGGCCTGAGGGGAGAAGCGGAGGTAGCAAACACTGAGAAGCTTCTAGTAAGTGGTGTGATTGAGAAAGCCGATGATGACAGCCCCCTGATTTCCTTCTCATTTCTCTGCTAATTCTGTGACTCCCCCACTTCCTTCCTTGCCTCTGTCCAGAATAACAAATCAACCAGAAGAGAATCTTCATGGGTCCCAGAAGGAGCCACCAACAGCTTACGCCACCTTCTCTGTGTTCCTGGAGGCAAATCCATCACATGCCCCTCTGCATGCACCCCTTGATTTTTGCCCTGGATCCCATCCCTCTTGCTCCTTTCAGAATGTCTCCTCTCTCTCTTCTACTTCATTTTCTATTTCTATCAAATGATTCCCAAGAGCATAGAAACAAGATATAGCATTCCACTGTTTATCTTAAAAAATCATTCCAGTTACACCTCACCAGCTAATGCCTCCATTCTGGTAGACAGCAGATGTCTAGCTGTCCACCAAGCTAAACAGTGGGTGGTGTCATAATGTCATAATGTCAGGATCTTGAAACAAGAAGCCAGAGAGCCATGCAGGGGTCAGGCTTACCTTTAAAACAACTTGCTCTTTGAGAGATATCAGGAATCCCCTGAAAGCTAGCAACATCTCTTCGAAGGAAAGCACACTCCTTGACTTTAGGACCTCTCACTGGGTTCAACCTCTTAAGGGCCCCACTACTTCTCCCACCGCTGTACAGGGAACTAAGTTTGGCACACAGGATCCCTTCGACACACTCAAACGGTATCCAGACCATGGCAAAATGCTAGCAATCTACACTAATAAGCACCCCTCAAGTTACCCATGTTTGTTGTTTCTATTCCTTTCTTCCTCTTCTTCTCCCCCTCCTCACCTTTCTCCTCCTTGCCTTGGTTGATTTTACCCCTGAAAGCCCATGAAGATAGTTTTTCCAGGCTCACCAGGAGTATCTATGTGGCTAACCCCAATAATTAGTTTATCAGTTAATTAGTTAGTAGCCCTTCTCCAACTTCTCAGCACCATGGTCCATACCTGGGAAGTCCCATCTCCCCACCCCACCCCATCACTTTTATCCTTAAACTTGAAGATTTCACACCTCTGAACTTTCCTCCCCTGCTTCATTTACTGTGGCTCACTCTGCTTTGCAAAGGAATTAAATGTTTAGGGAAAAGTTTGCAGCTATGGGGGAAGCTTGCTGATGGCAGGAATTCTACACAGCCCAGCAAAGTCTCACAGGAGGGAATCATGTGTCAGGGAATGGTGCAGAACTGCAGAGCAGTGAGAACACTGGCAGGGTTTCGCATGTCATGTGGAGACCCAGCTAAAGAGTATGCATGCTAGGAAGCCTAGTCTTGTGACCTCAGAGCAGAATACAAGCCATAGGGTACAAGCAGAGCCTGCTGTGGGGGCTCTGTGGCCCACTATGGGTGAGCAGCCCATTGTAAGATGAGTGTGTAGTGTAGTAGAGAGCTGTTCTGTCCCAGCCTGCTGAAATGTTTCTCCATCATCAGTGAAGACAGAATTTATTATTGAAATCCAAACTCTCCTATAACTCACCACACAAAAGTGAAAGTTGGAAGTCACAACTGTGTGTTCCATTACCACACACGGTTTTATTTCACCATCTTCCATTTCATTCATCACTTATTGTATCACTTCTTTACTGAGCTGTTAGTCTTACCACTTAATACTCTTGACCTTCTTCCTTTCCTGTCTTCTCTGTCTGTCTTCATGGACTTGCTGTAGTCTTGTGTTGTGATGTTAGGTAGCCTTTTTGGATTCCAATTTCTTCATCTGTAAATTAGGGTTAACAATGTCTTAAACTACATTAACTGATTAAGATAAATTAAGAATAATAAAAAGGCCATTGGTAAACTGATCATCATACAAAGATAGGGTATGATAAACATTGTTGCCTAAATCCTTGGGCTAATTTTGTGTTCAAGGTTTCAAAAAGCAAATTAAGTAACATTGCAGATTGCATAGCAACTATTGGTTCTGCCATGTCATTTATTCTTTCTCTGCTGTTTTGTCCTCCATGTCCACTGGAAATAAGCACACAATATGGCCAAGTGTTTTCTTTGAAGAATTAATGCATCTGTCTCCTCCTAAAATTAATTTGGCAAACGTCTGATTTGAAAGAGAATTGAGAAATTCAGTTCTTAAAAATAAAAACATGGAAAATGCATACTTTTCTATAGGGAAATTGTAGATCCTTTATTTAAAACTAAAGAGTCCCTCAAGAATCAAGGCCAACTTCCCTCCTTTCTTCTGCTTCTTCCTCCCTCCCTCTCTCCTTCCTTCTCCTTCTTCTTCTTCTTCCTTACTCCTCCCATCAGAAGAGGGGGCTCCCTCTGGCCTCAGGTTTCTGTATTCTGACTCTTGCCCCTTGTTTTCCACCCTCCTTACCCTGAGAAGTTTGAGGGCTGTGCAGGACAGAGCATTTGGCACCCAAACAGGGAGCCAGGGGATGAAGAGACACATCAGATAGCAGGTAAGGAGACCTCCAGCTGTGTGCACACAGAGAAATAGACTCCAGAGAAGCCAAAGAAAGAAATGGCTCACTAGGTCCAAAGAGAAAAATAGCCTCATTAGAATCAAAAGAGCAAAACCGGCTCATGAGAAACAAAAGGGAAAGAGGAGCATTGATTTTATCAGATGTTAAACATGAGGCAAGTTGGTTCTCAAGAACAACACTTGTATATACAAATCCTATCCTATTAATTAATTCTGTTATGAATTCCCTTACTTACTTTTTTGTGGACTTGGATTAGGGAGAGTCTTAGTGGTCGTACATTTGTTGAGACAACAACAAAGGATCTGAATTGGAGCACTATTTTAAAATTAAATCCAAAGCAGAAAAAAGATAGTGTAACAACAGCCACCCATCCTGGTAGTGTTTAAACTCTCTAGCTTTGCTCAGTCATATAAGGAAGGAGTTGTGGGTTACAAAAAATAACAGCTAATGCATGTTTAAACCCTGGGGATTATTTATTTATCCAAGGGAAATTTTTTTGATTTGTGCATGAATCAGGCTACCTGTGCAGCTAGCTCAGTGCAGAACAGCATGGTGGGAGGGAGAGGCTTGGACCAAGCAGAGAGAGGGCCCCACGCTCTGGCCTGAGGCAGACTCAACCAGGATGCCCCAGCTGCCCCTGAACCCACACACTTGCCAGTCATTCCCAAAGCCCCTTGCACCCCATGCTCATCTCGGGGCTATGGGAACTTCAACAGCCCAAATCAGAGGCAGGAAATGCCAGGGGAAAAAGTGGCACCGTGGCTGCAGAGGAGGTGACCACAGCATCCTCCAGGGAGTGGGTGCCCAGCGAAGCCAACCCCAAGATGGACCTATCTCTGGCAGCTAGCATGGCAGACACTGACTTCCACCTGGTCACCACCACCAAATTGTTGGTGCCAAATGGAAACAGCCCTCCCCTCAGGCCCACGAGCCACCAGGGGAGCTCACCTGCAGCTTCAAGGTGGCAGGGCAAGAGCCACATCCAGAGGTAGAAGCAGTGAGCAGGAGCCCTGGGCACCCAAATCCAGAATACAGGGTTTTCTTCTACACAAAAGACTGAATTTCAGGTTGTTCTATGGGCCTTACAGGTCACTCATCCACTCTAATTAACTTATGTTTGCAATGTGGAGGACCACATCGGACTGCCACCACCCACATTAACCAGGAAGATCTTTTTTATTCATTCTTTCCAATTTGCCATTTGGTCACCCTGTGTCCCTGTTTTATGGGTCATTTATGTTCCCATTCCCAATTGCCAGGGCCTCTCCCTAAGGGAAATGCTACTATAGCTAGATTGCTGGCCACTGTCTCTGCTGCTCCCTCAGATACCATGCCATAGCTTTCTGTGTCCCATGCCACCTTCCATCAAAATGATTCTGCATTGTGCAGTTTCTTTTAACTCAAGAAAAGCTCAGCGAATTACCAAACAATGTTCCTCCTGTGTAATACATCTTTCCTCACTCCCTATGGGAGTTAATACCCGAGGGTTTCACCCCAATCATCTCTGGCAGATGGGTATCACTCACATTCCTGAGTTTGGCTCTCTACAATGGGTCCACAGTTTGATGGCTACCTTGGTGGGATTTTTTGCTTCCACCCACACTAGTGAAGTGGTAAAACATGTCATTGCTCATCACTTGGATGCCTTTAGCACCCTTGGCTGCCTGCAGACATTTAGACAGCCAATAATCTAGCTTATCCAAATGCTGCCTAACAAATGCTTTGTAAAACTTTTCACATTTCCCTTACCACAGGAATTCCTTATAACCCTCAAGGTCATGGAATTGTTGAACATGCTTACTGTACACTCAAAATTCAAATACAAAAACAAAAGGGGGAATCTTTCCCTACAAAAATTCACCTCATAATAGACTTCATTGGCATTGTATACCATTAACTTCTTAAATACTATGAGGGATGGGGCTACAGCAGCAGACAAACAATTCAATCAGGTAAAGAGAAAGTGGCTGGGAGGGGTTCTTTGCAAAGATCTTCATGCTGGACAATAGAAGCAACCCAGCCCACTACTCACTTAGGGTAGAGGGCATGCTTGTGTTTTTCCAGTAACACTGAACACTCTATCTGGGTGCCACTGTGTGCTGTCTGGCTGTATAATGGACCCAGACCCAGAGAAAGAATATGTTCTACCTCTCAAGAAATTGATGCTCAGTTCTGTGGCAGCGATTCTTTGGAGACTGTTTCAAAGCCCCTAGAAAAAGATGGGGCTGGGCCCAACCTGGGTCAATTAAAGAAATTAACCCAGGATGCCCAGGAGATGGAACCAAGAATTGGGAATAGAAGCTTTGAGTATGTGACAGAATATATAAAGATAACTGAGCTAGAAGCTACATAAAAGAACACAAAAGTTGCCAGTATTCTTAAGACAGAATACAATATAAAACATATATATATTAAAATGTTTCATTCCTTTCAAATTCTTCTTAGAGAGATCTCTGCTAATTTACCTACAAATAATTCTGACCAGTCTATTTATAACTACAAACTTCTAAAATGGTAAGAGTTATTGTAACTGAATTTGGTCACAAATATATTTGTGGGCACTCTGATTTTTTAAAGATGTTTTGTTTGTTCAGTCTGTTAAACTGTGTATTTTTTGTCCATTTGTCCTACCTGTGAACAGCTGTTTTATTATTTAAGCTCAACAATTTTTCTCTTTTCCTTTTTTCTTTTGCATTTTTGGATAATATGTTCATAATTCAATTTGGCTTATAGAGTTAGAAAGCTTCTACCTGGGTGGCCAGCTGGTCAAAATGATATCAAATTTTGTTTTCTCATAGGTCATCAAAGGATTGTTAAGATAATTAAACAAAAATCCCTTAGAGTGTGGAGAAACCATTGGACAGGACTCCGATGAAGGAATAAGGAAGCAGCTTCCTGGGTAATTCTCTAGTCCTTGATCATTAATGGGAAGCCCCAATAATCCCCATTGCCATATCACAGGTACCCTTCAATAAATCGATCATCAGCAAAAGGTTAAGTTTTCTAGAAATAATATAATAAAGTTTTCTCACAAAAATTATTCTTGATACATAACTAAATTAAGAAATACAGGTTTTTCACATGGGTATGATAATGCACTGCAAATCTCATGCTGTATGAAATGCGATCATGCCTCCTAGGTGTGCCATATTCTAAAATGTAAAACTGGGATTGTTTATGATGTTAGACTTTTCTGTCAGACATCTGCCTTCAACAAAAATGTGTGGATGTATATGCTATGTATAAGCCACTGTCTCTAGAGATGCCCAGATATTAAACAGTCCAGGCAATGTCACAAAATTTCTTCAATCACATCCCATTAAAGGTCAACTAGATAGGTAAAACCTTTTTATGTATTAGACAGAGATGATTAGCTAAAAGGGTTATTTTATGTCCAAATGGAAATTTGGACATGTTACAAAAATATCATCATGATTGTCATTGCCACAATATTATTCATGGCTTTTAATATCAAATTTTCTGTGTAAACTACATAACCATCGTCTGTTAACATCCTACAGGGACTCAAGTACTAGAACAACCATGGTTGGTAGGAAATAACACAGTGTAAACCATTAACCTTCTGGATGTTCAGCAACATCCAGAGGGATTAGAAACAAAAAATGAGAAAGATAGATGAGCTAGGAAGACAGCCAAGATTTTGGTCCCAGCTTTCATTTCAACAATGACCCAGGACATGAGAGAAACTTTTCAGTGACATTCTGCAACTCTGGTGAGTCATACAAATTTCTGATCAAAGAGACTGTAAAATCACAGAGTATAAAGATCAATAGTGCATAGTGTGCCCAAAGAGAGTCACTAGGAGAAAAGGTTTCCCAGGTTTTCACAGAAAGCAACTTGGTCAAGCAATGACCATGGCATTGACTGAAGAAGTAGAGGTGCTATACATGGTTCCAAGTCAAGTCCTGATGGAACTTAACTGACCTTGACAAGTAGCAAAAATTGATTAATACAGATCTCACCTTAATTGGGTCTTGAATATCCAGCAGAAAAGCATAACCACAAAAGGCATAAAACAATTGCAAACTACCCTAGTAGCTGATCACCATTCTAGGATAATGCACTGTATAGGATTAATTTGCCATATGCAGGGACTTAAATTCTTTGGACTGGGAATCTTTGACCTAAACCAGGCAAGTTCTTCTAGATTGAAAAGTGTTCAAACATGAAAAGGTCTTCAACAGAGTCCTCCAAACACAGTTCCTCCAAATCCAACTGACCACTCATCACATAACTACAAAGCAGAAAAGGGGGAGATTGGAGCTCAATCACACGAGCGAGGCTGGAGCAAGGCCAGCGTCAAGCACACAGAGCACCTGCAGCCAGCCAGTCACACGAATGAGCAGCCCCAGTCTCAGGAACACAGAGCTCCCAAGGCAAGCCACACAGATAAACTAAAGGCAGAGCAGTTTGGCATGACATTCACCCTCCAAATGTTTAAATAAATGTGCTGCAGCAGTTGGAGCTCCCCTCTGTCTCGCTCCTCCTCCTCTTCCTCCTCCTCTTCCTCCTCTTTCTTCTTCCTTCCTTATTTTCCAACAGGAGAGAGGACTCCACCTAGCCTGTTTCTGTAAAAAGAAAATAAGAAAAGAATCAAGGACAGTAACACAACTGCGCTTAGGAAACACCCACAATTAAGTGTACAGGAAACGCACTATAGTACTATAAGATTTTGCCTGGATATTAAGAACCCTAACAAAAGACATTTAAATCAGTGATGAAACAAAAGATTATCACACTGTAATCACTCCTCTACCAAAGCCAACTTGAAGCAAAAACCTTTGTAGAAACTTTACATCAAAGGAAAGCCTCGTCAGCTCTACCTACCTTCAGCTTAGCTTGCAGAAATGATTCGAGTTTTCCCTAGACACTGAGTTGTCCATGTATGTGTGTGGGGAGGTGGGAGAGGGAGGAAATGAGACTGCAAGAGAGAAGTAGATACAGAGACGATCAAAATGTAAGTAGAGAAGAAGCTTAGGGAATTGTTTTATTTCATGACAATTTTTAAACATTAATATTATTTAAGTGAGTTGTGTCTCTCAGGACTATTTTTAACAATAATTGTCTTAAATGGAAATGTATTACAAGACTATATAACCATCCTTTAGATCACTTACAGACATTAGGCTAAGAATATCCATTAATAATTCAAAACAGTTCACTTTCATTTCCCTTCCACCCATCAGTTAATATTTCAGGTGTTAATGTGAAGAGAATAGAGATTGTGCAAATAGTGTTCATCTGTTACTGTATCAAAATAACAGAGGAAGTGGGTTGGCAACCCTTTTATGATAATCATTAACAATATAGTAGGAAGTAGAAGCAATGTCAGTCTGATTAGAATAACCCTTCTGATTAGTTCTGGCTTCTTCTCAATTGTTTGTTTTCACATAAAAGTTCCTTTCTAACTTGTACAATTCTTTCTCCCTTTGTTCTGGAGCCTGATGGAGATGCTCATAAGCAATTGTGACCACATCTTGCCAGGGAGACTTTCTCATAAACATTGCAAATGGTGCACACTGGCCCTTCCTTAACTCACTAGGATCCTCCTGCCTCTCCATAGTGACAATAGCGGTTCCATTTTCTATTCATGAAATCCTTTGTGATAAGTGAAACCTCTGTGAGGTGTAACAACAAAGGACTGTAACAGAAAATCATCTGACTTACAGTATAATTCAAATGCCAGCGAGACTTTGTACATTGACTTCTCTCTGCATTTTCCAAAAGCTTCAGAATCACCAGTGGTAAGAAGTATCACACACAAAAGAATTACCAGAGGGGAAAATTCACTTCACTTAAGTAGTTCAATAGGCCATTTGACAATTTGAATACCTTGGGATTTAGTGAGGTCCTCCCCTCCCACTTCAAGTAGATTACAGAACCTCGAAGTCAGAATCTGAAGAGTATTACATAGTTTGATGAACATGATGGGTTTATAAGCCAGTTTGCTTATTATTCACCAAAACTTCTATCTTCATTTATCCTCGAATATTTAAATCCATATAGATCCTAATTGTACTCCAGAGATCAGTAACATAAGCAATGCACAGTGCACGCCAATCCTCTGCTTTTATGCAAATAAAAACCCTTCACTTTTACCCCTACTATTAACTCAATTAGCCTAATCTCTCTGAATGCTGGCTTGCTGGATCCAAGCTGATGAAGACTGGCTGTGTCCTTTCTTTTCCAGATAGTGCCTACTAAAATGAATGACGAGACAGTAAGAGAATCAGAAAATGCTCAGAAAAATTAAGAATTAGGAATCCAGCAGCAATGACATAGCTCATGGAATCACAGCACACAGCTACTTAAGAAGTAGATTTTGCTTTAACCTCATGAAACTTGGCCATTTTTAAAGGACATCATACTGTGATCACCTCAGACCATTAAAAGATGGTAGCTGGTGCTCTGTGCACTATTTTTAGCACAAAGCATAACATAAAATCTAAAATTAGGCAATATGATCTTCATGCTTCCAGAGGGTCTCATTAAAATGAGTTGTTTCCCTTCAAAGTTAACTCAGTAAGCAATGCTTAAATTTCTTAATCAGGTCACACAGAGTCGCTATCCATACAATGTTTTTTAAAACAAACCCATCTACTGGAGACTATAGTCTGCATCATGGTGGTGAAAGCCCACTGTCTTAAAATGTAGAGAGGAATGAATAAATGTGCTTAGAATTCTCAATGTTCTAATTAAAAATTAAGAAGGTAACTGTTATGGATTAAAAACTGGTGGTCAACTTAACGCCAGCTGAATTAATTCAGCATGATGCTGAGCATAGATGTTCCACCTGAGGAAAGTTGCCAGCCTAAATAGAGACTTGGAGAAGAAGAGTGAGGCATTGTGGGTTTCTCTAAGTGTTGCTGTTTGAGCCTTTGGTTCTCCTGGAGGAGCTTGTCATGTCTAGCTTCCCCAGTGTGAGTTTGACCACTGTCATCGGAGGAGCTCCGGACCTTGTTGGTGAGAGTGGCTGTGGTTCACGTTGGGGGAGCTCTGGTCCTTACATCAAGCATGGCTTCCTGGCTCCAGAGCGGAAGATGTGTGCTGTTTCATCTCCAGGAGAAACTCATCACGCTGGCTTTCTGGCATGTACTCGACTGCTCTTATCACTGGAGGAGCTTGGGACCTCCATGTCACTGAGGATGGCTGTGGTGCTTTTCAGGACAGCCCTGGTTCTTAATTTGAGTGTGACTTCTCAGCTCCAGTGTAGAACCCTCAACCTACCAGCACAGCTCCTTCATCCTGCTAGTATAGACTTTCTAGCTTCCACCACTGACCTTGGGGCCTTCCCAGCACAAATCTATAAAACAGACTGGCGTGAGTCCTTCTTGTGGGCTGTTGGACTCATGGGAGGCATTGTCATGGGCTCTAGGTTTTCATCTGAACTCATGTAGAACATTGCTGTGGGATCCAGGCCCTTGGCTGAATAGTCTGTGTCTTTAGTGTCATGGACAGATTTCCTGCACTTTCTTGTGTTTAACTCTGGATGACCATCATAAAATAATAGTATAATTCTGTGTCCTGAGTCTAATTGTTCTGCTCACAACCCCTGACTACAACAGCAGCTCACTCCGACTGGAGAGTAGCCATCGCATCAAATTGTGCAGTCTTTTGTATGAGGTAATACCAGCTTAATAACATTTCACCATATAATGAAGTTGTGAATATTAATCTTCATTTTGAATTCAGGCTGGGCATTGCTCTTTAAATAGAAAAGTCCAGGATTCTGAGAATAAGCCAGTTCTAAATTAGCCAAAATTGTTTTTATAACTCACAAATAGACAAACCTCTGATAAAACAGTGCTCATTTCCCCAGTGTTATTTCAATATCCTACACAATTTTTCATTGTTGAAAGTATTCCCAGAATACCCTCATGAATAAGTCCCTGAAACACCAAATAAATAAAACTCATCCTATGATGATTGGCAATATTCCATTTCCCGCCATTGAAATGCAAATTGTTTTATCTAATTGTGGCTATGCTGGGCTTCTGACCCACCAAGTCATCGACATAGCTTTTCTATACTGAAATGAGCTTCATTCCTTTGCAGAGCAAAAAGCAAGAGGATTGCAGGTTACATGATTATGGTGTTGTGATTTTCCAAACAAGCCTCCTGCAAACGTGCCAGTCACAACTGAAAACTATAAGGGCAATTGTGTTCCAATAGAGCTGCTGGACAGGAGACAAAGCCACCAAGGCATTTTTCTCAGACTTTCTGGAGAACGAACTTGTTTCCTTTGCTTAAATTGTAATTCCTTTTTCTGGAGAAGGTCACATCTATATAAAATAAAAATTCCATGTTGATTTAATATCTTAAAAACTGTCTAGGAAAATTGGACACTCTATGGGCCATCTCCCAACAGATCAGATTATATTGGTGGTTTTGGCTCAAATCAACAAGAAGCTGAAAACTTCATTAGTAAAGTTGATCTAGATTTGGACCTGAGATTACTAGTCAAGTTTGTGAAATGATGGGCTGTTTGACCATCACAAGACCAATTTCTCTGAGTTTGAGTCAAAACTGCTGATGAACTCTCTGAATAAGCTGATGTCACACCAGACTAGTGTCATAATGTTCCTGAGGCCCAGGCTAGACCCTTGACTCCACGGATCCCAGTTCCCTGGATTCAGTCCCCTGCCTACATTGGGAGTAAGAGTAAAATAATATAAAAAGGAGAAAATGATTAACAGTTTGGCCAAAACTTTGTGAAGGCATTCCCCAAACACATGGAAGCATTACTCTTTACAAGAAACACCAATTATGCAGAACAAACAATAAGAGATAGACTTTTTTCTGGAGTGGAAAAGAGATGAAAGGGATGGTACAAATCTGGTCTTCTGTGCTCTTTGACATCCTCCCGGCCCAGGCCAGGATTTGAGGGGACCAGTTTCTGTTTAGCCTCTGTTCAGCATCCATTTGCAGTCTGAGATGTTGCACATATGAAGCTGGGATGGAGAAATAGTTCAAATAAGAGAATAACAAGACAATGGCTACAGCTAAGAAAAAGCTCACAAATTCCTCATTTTAAAGGAACCCCTTTATAATTAGAATGGTGAAGTGAAACTATGACTCCATGATAATAAATGACCTGATAGTAAAAGTCACATGGGCAAAGACTTCCAAACTAAACAGACTTCTAGTCCCAATAAGCAGCAAGCCCAGAAAGGCACACAGTAATACTTCTTGAATAAGATAGACCCACAATGACCTGGATTTCTCTGAATGACATGTACAGGCTCAGGTAACAAGAGATTAATTCATGGTGACTGGTTACTAGTAGACAGCCTGACTCATGTAAGGTCATTTACCCCATTTTCACAGTGCACACCATGGTTAAATATTTACATTTCCCTTAAATTCATATGTTGAAACCCTAACCCCATATGATGAGATTAGAAGGTAGGACCTTTAAAAGATAAAGTGGGTGGGACTCTCATGAGTGAGATTAGTGTCCTTATAAAAGAGACCCCGAGACCTGTCTTTTTCCTTCCACAATGAGAAGACATGAAAAGAAGACAACTTCTATAAACAGGAAGCAACCCTCACCAGATACCAAACCTTCTGCTTTTTT
>PVLA01015827.1:0-23369 GCA_004027455.1 Hydrochoerus hydrochaeris
TTCCTGAAACCAAGTCTTTTCACACTGACTGGCTACTTTCCTCAATGTCTTAGGAAGAAGGGAGTCTTAATTTAAAAGAAGATGATTATTTAGTATTTCACAACATTGGTAAATTACAGTTTCTTGTGGATTGGGATTGATTTTGAGCAGTCCTGACTGAAAACAGGGAAATGAACAGCATGATCTCTGATCTCTCAAATTTTGAGCTATGGGCTGTGCAAGGCAAGGAAGGGGTGGGTTCTGCCCAATATTTGGCAACCTATGTGAATTAGGTATGGATATACCTCAAAATAAGTCTTTGTGCTGAGAATAGACTTTAAGGAGTGGACTGTTTCTCTGAGAAACACAAAGATGTTCTCTGTTTCAGGAAGGAAAGTTACTCCAGAGACCTTATGAGTTTCAAGACAATAAAATACAGGATAAGAAAGGGGATATTTTGGAGAAGTTAGTTTAGGATTTTTCTCTCTGGCACATTATTGACTTCAAGCAAAGAGGGCACAGAAGTATTTTTCCTTAAGACAGTAAACTCTCTGTTTTGTAAATAAATGGAAAAAATGGGTGTTTTAGTTTCCTATGCCCATTTCCAGAAATGAGTATATTGTGCTTCAAACTACAATGTTACCAAATATCTTTTACTGTTCCTTGGGTGATTTAGAAACCCCTTTGGAATCTTATCAAGATAAACAGCAAATATTTTGTGCATCTAGGTAGAGGAGCCAATTCTCAGTAATATCTAGCAAAGTCAGAAAGACAAAGCAAACAAAAATATATTTCTCTGTTATAATATATTCTAATCCAATGCTCAACCCATGAGAACTTATAGTTTACATATATAGTGGTCAAGATAGTATACCAAATATTGGTGTGTGTGCCAAGAAGTGTAAGTTGTGGACTTGTTGGTTGCAAACAGGGTTACATCTTCATAGATCTTCTAATCAGAAGATCTATGATTGAGACTAGATCTCAATATTCAGGGTTTGTGATGAGTTTTAGTAGTTCTACCTCAGTATCTACTCCATCTGGCTTCTAATATGTCTTTCTGCATCGGGGAAGGTGGAAAGCTAAACACCGCATTTCCCAGAGCCTCTGCCCTCTGGAATTTGGATATGTTTTGAATTCAGCTATTATGTTATGCTGGTGCAAAGTTAAAAGGAAGAAATGAGGTAAAGCCACTCTTTTCCTGTGTGTGTCCTTTTTGAATTAGTTGTGGAGGTGTTTTCATTTCTGCTCAGTGTTAGAAGTCTGTGGGTGTGAAGAGCCAGGTCATAGGAATCTCATTCTGGAGGTGACACTTAAAGCATACCTGGTCTGGGGTGGAGCCAGTTTCCTATCCATGGAAACTTCCACACTGTGGTGGCTTCCTGACTTTGATCATCACACTGTGTTTTAGAAAGTGGCACTTTCCTAATTTCAGATGACTCAGGTGTTCCCTTGGTAACCCAGGTCAACCATGTGGCTTTGAGAACCATTTCTGAAATTTCAACCTTAGTCTTTTTTCTTGGCTTTCCCAATCATCCAGTGAGCTTTTTTAATGCACTGTAATAAACTCTTTCATGCTCAAACTTGCTAGAATGGCTTATTTTCTCTTCAAATGAGTCCTGATTGCAACTACTACTGGTATAGGAAAGTCACAAGCAACAGAGTTTTTAAAGAAATCAGAAATATGGATTAGTTTTTCTGACTTAATTGGGTTCAAAGGGAGCACTGATTAGGTTAACATTAGAGTATGGAATACTGATAGTACAGGACGTGCAGTGGCAAAACAGTGACATAGGGTATATCATCTATTGCTCATTCAGAGTCTCAGGAAAGGCAAATATTTGGTGGACTTGCTGAGCATTATTGTGAGAAGGAGAAATGTGGAGTTGGAGAGCTTATTTTGCCTATATTAGAGAAATTAAGAAAAAACTATTTTGCTAAAGATTGTAAATTTATTGTTATAATCAAAGGGCCAAGAAGTCCCTGTGACTTGCCAGAAAGATCATTCATTTCATGTAGTGAGAGGGATGATGCATTCTAATATCAAATGCAGTTTGATTCTGTGGCTTGATGACTAAAAATGATCTGAACTGACAGATCTGTTGTGCAAATATTTGGTATTGATTGGCAAAGAGTGGGACCCTGGAGACTGAAATGAAGCCATGTGGAATGTTCAGTTTTATTTAAGTACACAAATCCTCAAACTTCATTGAGCCTCCTTTGACAGTAGAAGTATCTTCTCTTCCCTATCTGATAAGGCTGGTCCTTCAGTTGCTTAGTGATTCTTTAAAGAGCTTGCTGAGGCAGCTTCCCTGCAAGAGGATGCCAGTTTTCCTGCCCCTATCTCCACCACTCATTGTTCTAGACCTATAACTGAAACTCCATCACATGTCAGAAGGATAAGTGCTAGGAGCTTCAGGCAAAGGTTTACACATCTAAAGAACTATAGGATTTTGTTCATTTATATAATACCAAACATAGAGAATAGGTGTGGGAATGGATTACAAAACCTAGATTATAGAAGAAAAAGCAAAAATGTAAATTTTTGATTTATTGGTATGGTGCATTTTCTGCAGACTCTTGATTTATTTTTCTGGTTGGGATACCTGGGAATGATTGTAACTCAGCCTCTCTAATTGACTAAGAACAGGGTCAAATTGTGGTACGCTTGGAAGGAAAGTGAGGTGTCAGAAATCAGAAACTGAAGTGTAGGAAAAGAAATCCAGGCACGTAGAAAAAGAATTATTTGAATGGATGCATATTTCATGCATACCCAATCCACCCACCAAAGATGCTCTTTTCACAAGGTATTGAGAAAAACAAAAACAAACAAACAAAACAAAACAAAGAAACAAAAAACTCCCGCACCTCAGTGGAGCTCTCTGCAGTCCAGTGGTGAAGGCAGGAGATGTTGCTACTGAAATGAAAGTTTTGCTATGCATGAGTCTGTTGAGATGTTGCAGTGGGAGAGGACTGATAACAATATTTAAGTGTCAAAAGAAGGTAGAAGCATCACCTGGCAGCAGGACAACAGTAACAACCAGACTTTATTGGTGGTTAATTGGCCATCAGGTTTCTAGATGACCATTCCATCAGGATTTGTAACTTTTTTTTTTGTACTAGGAATCAAACTAATGACCTTACACTTGCCAGGCAGGCAGTTATGCCACTAAGTTATATCCCTGGCCCCTTGATCTGTAATCTTGATTAAATCTTTCTCCAAGAACTTGTGGCTATTTAATAATTCACTTGGGCATGGTGGTATATGTCTGTATTCCCAGCACTTCAGATGTGAAGCAGGAGAATTGCTTACAAGTTCAAGGGCAACTTGAACTCCATAGTGAAACACTGTCTCAAAACAAATAACCTGAACTTTATGCTGGACAAAGGAAAAAAACTAAGACTTTTGAGAGATTATTGAATTCATTATTAATTTCCTAAAACAGAATACTACTGTGTTTCTTTCTCTAGAGATAATAAATGGAATTTGGATTTAAGTTTATCTGTTGGTGATCTCAATAGATCTGTTGGTGAGTTTATCTGTTGGGTACAATTGTTGATACATTGTGTCAACTTGAGAAGTTTAGAAGTTTAAGCCACTCAGCAAAGAGCCAGGGTCCTTACTTTGTAAACATTCTCATCCTGTGCAAGAGGAGGGCAGGGAGATAGTGTGAGTGCTACACCTCCACTAGTGTGTGGTAGCCTGCTTTCAATAAAAGAGGAAAAGAGGCTTATTTGTACCTCTTTTTCTCTTGTTGATTTTTCTGTCTTCTGCCACCTTGAAGTGTTGCTCCTGTGCCATGCTACCCTGCCTTGGTGTTAGCTGAATATAGACTGAAACCTCCACAAACCATGAGCTAAATAAAACTTTCCTTCCTTAATTTTGGTAATTAAGTTATTTTGTCTCAGCAAAGAGAGAAAAGTAACCAAAATGGAATTTGGTACCAGGAGTGGGGTCAATTCTGTGACTATATCTGACCATGTGGTTCAAGAGCCTTTGGGAATGGCTTGTGGAAAGAGTTTGGAAAGGTTCAGAGTTGTCACTTGAAAGTGTAATAATAGAATGTCTTAGGCTGTTCTTTATGGAAGATTCTGGTCAGAGTTCAGAAGACTGGAAGGTGATAGAAATCTTGCCAGTAAAGACCAGGTTTGAGAGGTTTCTGCTGGGTAAAGGACTGTGTTGGGTGCTGGACTCTAGATGATATATATTATGGCTTGGCAAAACATTTGTCTGTATTTTGCTCCTGTCCAGAGAATTTGCCTGAGACTAAGATTAAGTGTGCTGGATTAATCTGGCAGAAGAAATTTCAAGGTAGTCAAACCTTAAGATTGTGGCATAGTTACTGTTGGGGGCTTTTAGCCAGATTTATATTGTGAATCAAAAGCAAAGAGCCCAGCAAGATGATTTAAAATGTGAGTTTGGACAGAATAGATGCTCTAGTAAAGCTGTGGACTACAAAGATAAAACTGAGGAGATCTTGATTGCTGATAAAGAACAGGAGCATATAAAAGATGGCCTGAGGTCATCACAAGAAGCAGCAAATCTCTACCCTTTGCAGCCTCAAAATTTCAAAAGTGAAAGATTTTCCTTTGAGAAGAAAGCCCGTGCTTTGAAAGCACCATGTTCCAGAATGGAGGCAGTGTAGAAAATTTGTTCCTCAGAATTATATTCAGTGTCCATCAATCTAGACACTCAAACTACAGCCAAGAGAGAGAAAAACTTGGCTACTGTGTCAGCTGGTAGCAGACCTTGAAATCATCTACATAGTGCTGGTTTTAGGTACATGCAGAATGTAAGAATTTTGGGGTTAAAAAGGCTTCCACTCCAATTTCAGAAGGCATGAGAGACCAGGCAGTGTTCACCTGAGATGACAGTGTGTGAAGCTGTGAGTGTGAAGCAAGATGCAGTGGAGTCCATGGAAGTCTGGAAAAGCCAGGAATGTGGATTGTCTAAGGAAAGCTGCAAGTAGGGAGCAAAGCAAGCCCAAGAGAGAAGCTGTAGCATCTACAACCACCAGAAGTGCCATAAGGGTGGAATCATGCAAGCACTTTGGAGCTCATAATTTGTCACAGATTGCTTCAGATGCTGGACAGGGAACTACAAGGCTTAATATTTGCCCTACTCGATTCTGTAATTGCTTTTGTGAAGTTCTTTGTATTCTCCTGTTCGTAACTTTTGGAATGAAAATGTTTATCTTGTGCCATTGAATACTGGAAATTTTTAACTTTGCTTTTATTTGTACAGGGGCTTATAGTTAAGCGTTAGTCTTACTTCTGGAAGGAGACTTGGGACTTGGACTTTTTAGCAATGCTGAAACTGTTAGGACTTTGGCAACACTTGCAGATAGACTAAATGCCTTTTGCATAAAGGAATGTGCATGAGTCTCTTTGGGGCCAGGAGAGAAATGTTATTGTTCTAATGTATTATAATGTTGATAGACTTATTGTTTTATTTTTTGGTACTGGTGATGAAACTCATGATCTCATACTTGCCAGGCAGGTGCTTAAGCCACTGAGCTAAATCCCCAGCCCTGTGTGTTGATAGACTTAATACTGGTTCTTAAAGATTGTTACACATGTGCTATAATGTTCAAGTTGTGACATGTTAAGAATAATCATGTTTTTGTATCTGGAAAGCAGTTTAATGAAATGTGTCTGGTTGCCAAGTTGACAAGGGGTGGATTGTAATGGTTGATTCACTATATCAACTTGAAAAGTTTAGAAGTTTAACTAAGGGATGTAGGGTGCTTACTTTATAAACATCCTCATCCTGTGCAAGAGTAGGGCAGGGAGATGGTAGTGTGAATGCTACACCTGTGCTAGTGGGTGGTAGCTTGCTTATAGTATAAGGGAAGAAAAAAGGTTTGTTTATCCCCCATTTGCTCTTGCTGTTTTTGCTGTCTTTTGCCACCTTAAAGTGTTGCCCCTTTGCCATGCCACCCTGCCTTGGAGCCAGCTGAATATGGACTGACACCTCCACAAACTGCAACCTAAATAAGCCTTTCTATCCTTAAATTTGGGCTTCAAGTATTTTGTGTTGGCACCTAAAGAGAAGTAACCAAGACACTGGGTATGAGAAGTCATCTTGTGATTATTTTTCCAGTTGATGAATGCATATTTCCAGTAGACATTTTAACAACTGGGAAATTGCCACATTGGATTTGTGGAGTAAAGGTTATTAATTGTGCAGGATCATCTAGAGGTGAAACTACTACTATCTATCAAAATAGCAAAATAAACAAAAATACTACAATGTCAAGGAATTATAGAGATTATTACCCCTACATAGAAGGTTTTAAAGAAGTGCAGGGTAGTGATTCACTCATATCTGCAATTAACTGAGGTATTTGGCCTTTAGAGAAAAACTGTGGCATTGACAATGGATTTCTATAAATTTAAGCAGATCGTGACTCCAGTTGTGTTTGCTGTATCATGTGTCAATTCAGTAGTCTGGAGCATTTTGAGGTATCCCATGCAGAGTAAAAGACTAGTTGTTTCACCTTTTGTTAAGAAGAAGGCACAAGTTTGACAGATGTACTTTGGCTATTGGATACACCACATACAACGTTTGGATATGCTTCTCAGACTCATTCATTGAGTGACCTTTAAGGCTGCCAGCTTTATGTAGAGCCCAGAGTATGGAAAGGCTTTTCAGACTATTTACAAGCTGCAGAGCAAGCAACACACCACTTGACCCTAATTACTCATCTGTCTTGATTACTTTTCTCATTATTGAGACAAAATACCTGACACTCAAAGGAGGAAGAGTTTACTGTAGCTCACAGTTTATAGAGGTTTCAGTTCATAGTTGGCTCACTCCAAGACAGAATGGCATGGTAGAGGGGCATCACCAGAGGAGAAAGAGTTCATGATGGCAGGAGACAACAAAGCAGGAACTTAGTGAAGCAGAAAGCAGGAAGCAGCAACCACAACAGACCTATTTCTTTCCCTCATACTCTATCCAGGTTATCTGCCCTTGGGATAGGCAGTACTCACATCTAGGGTGAGACAACCTTAATTTCAGCTTCACACACTGTAGATTAAGCAGCCCTAGAAAAGCTCCATCTAGGACTGCATGAGGCTTTTCAGGGATATCTAGACACATGCCATAATACCATCTGATCAATCAGGCTTCTCAAAGAGAATTATAGTTTAGGTCCCTACAACTGTGGAGTGATGGCATATGATATTTGTCAGTTTATCATCCTTTCTTTGAGATACAGGATTGGCTTGCTTCTCATGAGCTTTTCATATGAACTGGACATTATCTCCTGAATCATGCTATAAGAAGGGTACTTATTTCAGTATTTTGTTAAGTGGGAGAAAGCCCAATAAACACATCGTCTGCTCCCAATCAGCCATGATGTGCTTATATCAGTTGGATGTCAATTTACACAGCATTATAGCCCCACTCAGTGGGGACCTTGATGCACAATAGGGAAAATAACTTCTCACTGGTAACCTTGAAGTACAATGAGGAAGGAAAACTTCTTAATGTACAGAACTTGTCAACGTTGTCTGAAAATAAAAATGTTCAGAGATTTAGGTCAACACAGATCCATTGGTAAAGGCTAATAAACATGGATTAGCTGCATGGTCAGAGATTTGGAAGGAAATCAATTAAAGAATTGGTGTTTAAAAGGACCGGGGGAAAATAAGTGAATAGAATTTGTAGGATAGACACAGAATAGGACACCAGATGTAACCCATATTTTTTCACAATAGTGCATGTATTGAGAAGTTTCTAAAAGGTAAACTGGGCACATTGGTTTCTTGTATAGATGTCTGTAAGCCTCTCTTCCTAGTGTGGCATTGTTACTTCCTTACAATTAGTCCCAGGGTATACATTTTTGGGAGGAATGCCACCTAACCAATGTTATATCTTTCTCGATGTAAAACATCAAGAGTTACATTTGTCCCATTGAACTGGAATTTGAGATTACCACTGACCATTCTGGGCAATTCATGCCAATGAACCAATAGGCAAAAAATTAACCAGGCAGCTAATCCTCATTATCAAGGGAAATAGGATTGCTGTTATATGATAGGAATAGAGAGGAATATTTTTAGAACTTAAGGTATCCTTTAAGACAGCTCAAAGTAGTGCTATGTCCACTTGTGAAGGTTATCTTATATTAGCATTATTTATTTAGCATGTATATATAGTTAATTTTTATATTTAACATTAAATTTCACTGGAAGACTACAAAAATCCACTATCATTAATAAGATTAATAAGAGCTCAGATACATTAAGATTAAAGAGTTGGATAACTCACTAGCTAAATCACCTGGTCCAACTGTAATGCCGAGAGAGGCCAAACATAGTGTAATGGGTTGCAGAAGAGAAAGCTTACAAATGCAAGCTCCTGTGATTGACATAATTATCACAGCTACCAACAGTTTCTAACTTGATATGTCATGTATCTTTTATATATATATATATTAGTGATTTTTCTCTTTTCCCTTATCCTGACAATTTTGCTGATGGTGGAAAACTTTATAAGGTAATTTATGTGGTCACGATGTATTATGACTAAACTAGAGAAAGAATAAGTATCACCCAGGGGTATATGCACAGGTTTAGGGTCTCTCCTTTTGAGGGAAGGTGAAACAATTTTTTTCTTTGGGAAAATTTTATTAATATTCTTTGGGTGTTAAAATATGGGGAGAAGATAAGTATAGATATTGAGTAGTCAGAGGAACAGTCTATGAAATGTATCTGGGATTAATGTTCAATAACCATTCAAGTTTTCTTCTGGAGACGTCTCTATAACTGAAGAAGTTAGAATTATTTTTCCTGTACTCTCTTGCAGCTAAAGTTTATTTGCCATGTGAGTTAAGCCAATTAAACTCATTTCTACAAGTCCTAAAAAAGCAAAAGTGAGATGAAAACTGTACTTTTGCTTTTTTTCTGGAAAGCACAGTCATGATAGGATTTTCTTCTTTAGTGGCACTAACATATATACTAGGGTCTGGTAAGTAGGTGGGCAAATACTAAGATGCTCACTATAGGCATCCCTTTAGCTGGGGTGTATCAAGGCAGATGTGGTGCAACTTTCTAATATGGCACATTCCTTGTTGGAGCAACTTCCTGAAAATAGCAGTGTAGTGTGATTCTGGAGCCAGCTGCTTTCTGATCACACAGAGGCAGAAATGCCTTTGATTAACCATTTCTACACTGGCTTTTTGTTCTTAAAACCTTGACTTAGAAGCTATTTCTTCAGCTCTCCCAGTGATTCAGTCAGTCACTTAGCACCCTGTACTAAATATTTTTTCTGCTTAAACTAGATACTCTGGATTCATTTCTTTGTAAGTAAACTCTGATCTGTGTAGGACTTTAGGAATCCACTGTCCTGTGTCTGTATTTGTATACAAAGAGCAAGCAAGGTTCTGCTGTGATATCTCCATTATTGACCATAGTTATGGCTTCTATTAATCTGGAAAGAAATTTATTAAATGTGTATCTCAGTTATGTCTTTTATTGTTCTTTTATCAGACTTTCAGTCTGACAGGCTTTCAAGCTGGCCTTGATAAGACTGAAAACTATTAAGACACGAATGATAGTCAAACTCACCTGCACATTAGCACTGTCTCAGAGAACTTTTCAGATTCCTTACTCTTGTGATCGCTCCAGGACTAATTAAATCAGAAGCTCTGAGTGGAGAGCTCAGAATTCAGTGTTTTGAAAACCTCCTAAAAGATTCCAATATGTAGCCAAGGTTGGAGAACCACAGCCTTCAGGAAGACAGAGAGGTGAATTTCTGGGCTATGCATGAGTTACAGTTGGAAAGAAATAATGTACTAGTAAAACAGTAAATTTATTATCTTACAGTCAGAAAGTCAAAATAAAGTCTCACTAGGCTAAAATCAGCAAGGTCAAATTCCTCTGTGAAGACTCCAGGGGGGAAAAACCTTCTGTTTTCTTGCCATTTTAAGTTTCTAAAGGTGGTCTGCTTGGCCTGGTTCTTGACGCCCTTTCATATTCAAAGTCAGCAAAAGACTGGTTCCATCTCTCATCCCTCTCCCTCTTCCCTCTCTGTCTCCCTCTCCCTCTTCCTCTCCTCGCTTTCTCCCTTTCTCTGGTTCTTAGTCTTCTGCTTCTTTGGTCTGTATTTGACGGCCCTCTGATTACATTGGGTACACTGGGATAATCCCAGATAATCTCCCCATTTTAAGGTCAGTTGATTAACAATCCAATTCCATCTTTAGCCTTAATTCCTCTTTGTTGTGTAACCTAACATGTTCATAGTTTCCAGACCTGGGATGTATTGCTTTTGTTGTTGTGAGGAAATAAGGGATCAAGGCATGGGGAAGAGTTTACCCTAGGAATTCCCTCTCCATACTTTTTGAATCAGAAGAGACAGTTGGAGGGTCCACAACTCTCAAACCCTACTATGTTACTGATTCAGATGTGATAGGAAGTCTGGTACACTGTGTTTTCTTATTTGTGTCAGAAGCAGGGCTAGCCAGAATGGATTGCTATGAAATTAGATAATAATTTGAGGTTATTTTTCCTCTGCACTTTCATCTGTTTGCAAAGTTCTATTTCTGTACATTTGCCTGGATGCCTGGCTATCGATGATAGGAGCATAGGAAGACACAGCCCTTGTGAGTACCGATATCTTGTTAGGAATCAGGAGCATCCTACCACAAACAGGTAGTCCTCTAGGTGACTTTTTAAAAGAAGTCACTCAATAGTAACTATTCTAAGCTGAAAATTATTCTTTTGGTGGATGTCCTCCAAATTGTACTGCTTCATATCTGATAACTGCCTGTTGCAGGCTTATTCATCTAATTCTTCTGAGGCATATTGTACAGCTAATTCATCCAGACAGGTTCAATGAGAAGTTATTGCTCATGAGGTTATTTCTGAGATTTTTTTTCCTTTGCTCAATGACTTGAAAAACCTACTTCAAGCATTTTGCTTTTTTTTTTTTTTAACCAAGAGGAGTAGAGTCATGATCCATGGTATAGAACGCCACAAGCTTAACACCTAATTGTTGCCAGGCTTGAGCAGACTTTTCTCCAGTAAATCTCTGTCTACGGAAATATTACAGGTGTTCAGTTTACTGCTCTCTACTTGATCTCAGAAGCATTTGGATCCATCCTTAAAGATCATCTCAACAAGAATTAGATGAATAAACCTTGCCTGCCAACTAGTCCTCTGTGTTACCCTGAGACCACGCTAAAGGAGGATGAGGGGTGGAGTTAGACTACAAAGACAGAAACAAAGTGAGCCAAATCTGGCTCACTGATCGTCCATGTGCAGACTCTCAGGCCTTTCAGCATCATTGGCCCTCTTGTGTGCCTGTCCCTGTAGACTTCCTGGTTAGGCTAGTGGCTCTGGTCTTCTTTGCTTTCCAGTCTGAGGTTGGCCTCCTGGGGCCAACTGTTAGGTTGCTGCTCTGGCTGCTTGGAAACTTTTCTCTCTAGCTAAATTTGAAACACAATTAAAGCTTCTATTGCTGTCAGGGGCTTTCCAAATCTCGACTTTCTATTTTTTTTTTTAATGTTGTCCCTGTTGCTGTTGATTTTTTATTCTAAATTATGTCATAATTTTGTACGTGTTGTTGAAAAGCTCTTCTAATCATCCAAGAACTGATAAAGGACATGAAAAGTAATAGAACATGAATGGTTGATATCCTGCTCCCCAGGGAAATTTAGCAGTAAATGTCAGCTGTTTATTTTAATCTAATACATTGAAAGATAGAAGGATGGCACAAATGTCACTCATTTCACTTCATTTCACAAGGGAGAGGGAAGTTTCTTCAGTTAAGCATGCTTTCCAGATATTCCAGATAGGTAAATGGCTCATGAAACATAACACCAGGATTGATTGAATTCCAGGGGTTAAAAAACAAAACAAAACAAAACATCCCCCCTGCCCTGCCCAAAAGCATCAAGGTCTTTCATTTTTGTTAAGAAAATAAATAGAGCTAACTACATTTCCAAACTTGGAAGATGTTTTCTGGTATAAATCAAAAGTGTAACAATCTTAGCTTAATTGGTGGTATTTAACAATCAGATGAAACTGGTCCAGTGACTGTGCATGTAGGGTATAAGTTTATCTCCAGGGAAACTTGTAAAACTTGTATGATTGCTGATTTTTCTTCCCCCTCCTTTTACTCTCCTTCTCCACCTTTAGCTGTGCTTTCTTCTTCATTTTGTCTCTTCCCTTTCCTTAATACTGGGTGGAGTTTCCATGCAGGTCCCACTGTTGTGCTAATAATAGCAGTCACTGCTATTTATGAAGCCTTTACCACTTGGCAGGCGCTGTGCAGAGTACCCTGGATACATTACCTCACTCATTCCTCCTGACAGCCCTCCAGAAGGGTGGGCATATTTGTGTAACAAGCTCAGTTTGACCTGGTGTTTAATTACTTCATTATGTCCTTGGTCTGCACTCCCAATAATAAAATTACTGGTATTCTCAACCTATTCTTGCTTGATCTAAAATATATTGGTAAATATGGTGCCAGTTACTGGGGGAGAAAAAAACTAGCAGGCAGACTGTGGAAAATTGGAGTTATACTTTATTATTATAATTTTTAAATTCTTTCTCTGGGTAGCAATTACTGGTGGTAAATGAAAGTTCTGGAAGCTGTTGTTTCACACTGAAATTTCACTGCTTCCTTCTTCACAGTAAAACACATACTGGTGAGGTGGAGTGAGGATGAATAAGAGTGTAAGTAGGTGGGTGCTAAATTTTGAACTCAATTTTTCCTGATCGATGCAATGTTAGTCATCACTTTCAACGTTTACTTACAGGAGAAAACAAAAGAACCAAAGATCTAATCTTTTGAGTTGGAACAAATGAACCGGGAAAGGATGGCAGGTCAGAGGAGGCTGGGGTTTTTGTTTTGTGTTTACTTCCTTCTGCATTGTAGATGTAGCTCTACCTTGCTTCCTGGCCTAATGAACCAACCTGTGTGGAGAGTTCTCCAAATATCTCTTATACAAGTAAGGCCCTGAAGGTTGCTTTCAAAGTCAGAATCGCAGGGGCTCCAGGGACTGGGGAATGTTCCACAGTAAGGCAGCCTGGCTGTCACAGGGGGGCAGGGAGCCAACTTACTGAGGCATGAGGGCCCCAAGAGAGCACAGTCTTGCATCAGATGCTGGAGATCTTTCATCACGGTGCTCTGACATTGAACTTGAACAACCACAGTGGTGAACTGATGCAACAGGCCGGAAGAGGCTGGTAGCACTGGGAGTTCAGTTACCTTTGCTGAAGGGAAGACAAAAGGGAAGATTAAAAACAGTTATCTTGAGGCACTGAGTTTAAATTACCAGTTGCATATTACCTGAGAACATCCTACTTTTTTAAAGATGAGCTTAGAAGGAAAATAATTAAGTTGGTTAGAGGAAAAGTGAGGAGGGATGTTAGAGGAAAAAAAATTCATTGGAATATCAAACTTTCTTAGTTTTATTAGCATGAACAAGATCTGGAGAGCAGTTTATTATTGCTATTGTCATTCATTTTTAAATGACAGATTCAATGTGTAAAAAATATCAACTTACTATGGTGGGCTAATAGTCCCCCAAAAATATTGTACCAGGTTGGGAATCCCTGGAAACTATAAATTTTACTATTCATTGAAAGGATATCTTTGCAGATGCTGTTAAATTAAGGATCTGGAGATGGGGAGATTATCCTGCATTATTCAACATGCTTTAAATGTGATCATAATTCAGTTCTTATAGGTGAGAAACGGAGACCCAACACACCTAGAAGAAGAGGAGAGGGTCACAAGGCAGAGATTGGAATGATGTGGCCACAAATTAAAGGTTGCCACCAGACACCCCCAGATGCCATCAGAAGCCAGGTGTGGCAAGAAACAGATTTTCCCCTGGGGCCTTTGGAGGGAGAATGGCATTGCTTGGTTTTCACTCAGTAATATTAATTAGGACTTTTGGTTCCCAGAACAATGAAAGAATAAATTTCTACTGTTTTAAGTCACTAAGTTGGTGGTAATTTGTTACAGTATCCACAGAAAACTAAAACACATACCTAACCTGAACATAAAATGAATTAGATTGCTTCAGGGGAACACAACAAATGGGCTTTGTCAATGTGAAATTGGGAAGGGAGTTGAGGGGATAAGGAACTTTCATGGTTCACTCTGTATATTTCCTTTCATTCAAATGTTTTACAAGGGAATAAATTCAGGTAGCATTTTTCAAATGGGAAAATAATTTAATGCACCTTTTTAAAATAACTTAGGACAGTAATAACTTCAGAAACTTGAAGGATTTTCCAAGCATATTTCCAAGATTCAGTCTTGAGTTTTTGAGATTGACATGAAGAAAGACTGGACTCTTTCACAGCACAGCATTAGAAAACACAATGTCATAATCAGGTAAAACCCAGGTGAATCTTGTCCAGTATGGCAGTTTTACTGTCAAATACCTATTTATTTCAAGTTTGTATCATTCACATAAATTCTTCCCTTCTTTGCTTTCTTCCTCTTGCAACAAGCACAGGATTGTGCTACAAACTACGTGGGATATAAAGCACATTTACTCATCTCTTGCTTTCAAGAAAATTACATATTGGCTCAGGAGATGAGATAAATGAAAAGGAAGCAGATGATCTGTGAAGAGATAACACCATCAGCCCAACACTATGTGATTAAGTTCTAAAAGCGTCAACCATGGGAAGTGTTGTGAGGTGTCATTACTGATGCAGATTAAAACAGAGCTGACCATGCAAGTGTAAACAAACAGAATCCTACTTAACTCTCCCTCTCCCAGTTGTTCTGAGTGCTTGCTTCAGTTTTGGTTCCCACCATTCTCAAATTCCAACTGTGAGATGAACTGGCAAACGTTTATCCTTAACATAAGTAGTATGAATGGAGTCCTACCAATTCAAATGGCTGCCATTCCTGCCACAAACAATGATGTGTTCAGCAAGAGCTGTGACATGTCCACACTCACCTGTCACTTGGGAATGCTCTTTTGGAATGCAGTGTTCCCAGTATCATGTAACCAGTGATAGGCAGTCTGAAGTTGAACCTAGCAATCTGTTCCCAATGCCTGCAGGCTTAGCCATTGCCTTTGGGAAGGGGAGAAGCTAGCATCTGTTAAATTCCTACTATCTACCAGGCACTCTGTTAAGTGTCTTTCACACACATTATTTCATTTAATTCTCATGACAGTACTAAGAAACAGCTATTATAATATCCAGTTGTATAACCGAGGAAGAGAATGGAGGCTGAGTGAAGTTAGATAAGTTGCCTAAGGTTATATAGCTATACATCAGTAAAGGCAGGAGTCAAACCTAAGTTTTTCTTTTCTTTTTTGTTTTAAACCCAAGTTTTCTAACTTCAGAATACAGACTTGTTGCATAGTTTCATGCAATGAGGATAAACATTTTTCAAAACATAGTGGTGGGGGGCTAGTAAAAAATGATCATCGGTGGTCTTGGGGATCTTCACCCTTTGCTTGCTTGGCTTCACACTGGACTTGTGTTTGTCAGCAATTCCACTCTCATGTTTCTCCCCACTTCCTGCCATTTCTCTTCTGGTGTCCTCTCCTACCCTTGGTCTCCATTTCCATCTACCATCCAGTCATTTAGTAATCTTATCTTTAATTTTCAGTCATGACTCCAAGAGCTCCTCCCTGGCTCTCTCCTGATATGTCTCCTTTGGCACTGTAGCCTGTATTAAAATGACTTTGTAATAAGTATTTATGTTTCTTTCATCCTGTTCTGAATTTCCTGAGAGCAGGAACCACATTTCATGTACCCATCTTTGTTTCTCTCAGGTTTGGTTCAGGGCACATGGGATAGGTGATCAGCAATTATTTCACCACTTAAATTATCCAATGACTAATCACAGATGTCCACTAAGACCTCTCCCCCATAGCTGTTTTCCTTTTGTGCCATCTTACCCACCATTCCAACACTTTTACACCCACATATCAGCTCAGAGATAGCTAGAGAGTAAGGGTTTCCATCATGATGGGAACGCTTTATTCAGTATCTGTGCTGTTCACGGGCCCACATATGTGGCTGTTGAGCATTTGAAATGTGATTGAAGAATCAACTTCTAAATTTCATTTTACTTTAAAAAATAACCAGTTAATTTAAATAATTGAGTCAAATAACTTATTTAAGTTTAAATAGCTACTGCCACCTAGAGTAGCACAGCTACCCAAACGTGGAACAAACAAGCTTCTTAGTCTGAAACCCAAACTAGAGAAGTTTTTGCAAGAATTCTACAGAAGTGTTTTGTTGAGTTTACAGAAATGAAATCTGATGGAAAGCTGTACAATTCATTTCCAGGAAAACTGTGGCTCATGTTTTCAGTTGTCTTGAGTAAGTCGTCATACAATCAATCCATGGACTAACATGTGGGCACCATCTCTTGCCTATAGGGTGGTAGTTCTGTTAAAATAACATTCACATCTGAAAGGACGTGTAGGGAGACATATAAGTGGTCTGTTATTGAATTGCCCTAAAATCCTTTAAAGACATTGAGACTCTAACTGCAAAAAAAAATTCTCTCTTTTTTTTCATCTTCATTTCTGTCAAATTTAATTTCCTTATTTTCTTTTCCTGAAGCTCTAGTAGCTGTCAAGAACATATTGCTGGAAGCCAAATTTGTCATTTCATCTTCGGTTAGTTGAAGAGCTTTGGTTTTTTCTTTCTAAGAGAAATGCATCTCCATTTAGAGGGCAGCTAAGTGAAAATGCACTCCTGAAACAAGATTTGTTCTGCTGGCTTCCTTCAATTTGTCAGAAAGACAAAAATCTCACCAGCCTCACTTTGTAATAATGCCCTGAAATCACTTGAAGTAATCTTTTACCTACTTTTCTTGTATCTATTATCTAATATGATTGGAATAAAGAAAATGACCACACAGTAATGCTCTGCTTACACATACATGGTCAAAGCTAATTGTTTTAAACAAGATGTGTGTGTGTGTGTTTTAAAAAGTAATCAGTGCCTATTTTTATAAAAAGAATGATGGTACAGTTCCACAAGTCTTTTTCATAGCAGAGTCCCATACTTAATGTTTTGTGTGTGCACAGATAAAGATACAAGGCCTGATACCAGGAATGACTGCTCTTCAGAATAGAAAGGTGAATGGCATGTTCATTAAATAAATCCCAACAGGTTCCTCCTTGCTCTACAAGTGAGAAAAACAGGCATTACAAAATATCTCCATTTGCAGAGAATTGAAAACACCAATCATGTAGGAATTGTTTCTTTCCCACTAGAACTGTGGATCCACAATGTTGACTATTTAGCATGTATGATTTCTGTAGTGGATTAATAACTGGTGGTCAACTTGTAATACTAGCTAAATTGAATCAGTGTGGTGCTGAGCATGGATGGCCCATCTGAGGATTGTAAACATAAAAGGAGAACTGAAGAGGCAAGAGAAGTTGTGTTGTTTCTCCATAGTGGTGGCATTTCTCTATGGTGTTACTGGTTCTCCTGTTTCCGTTGTCTTTTCTGGAGGAGCTTGTTGAGCTTCTTTCCTGATATGAACTTGGCTGTTATCATTGTCAGAGGTGCTTGGGACCTTGTTGTCACTGAGAATGGCTGCGGTTCACTTTGGGGGAGCTCTGGTCTTTACTGCTTCCTAGCTCTAGAAGGGAAGATGGTGCACTGTTCAATCTACAGGAGAAGTTTGTCATACGGGCTTCCTGATATGTACTCAGCTGTTCTTATCATCAGAGGATCTCAGGATCTCATTGTCACTGAGGATGACTGTGGTACTTTTTGGGAGATCCCAGGTCCGTACTTTGAGCATTGTTCCTTGGCTCCAGTGCAGAACCCTTAGTTGGCTGGCACAGATTCTTCATTCCACTGGCACAGACTTTCTAGCTTCCATCACATACCTTAGGTCCTTCCCAGCACAGATCCATGAAACAGACTTGCATGAGTCACTGTCATGGGCTCTAGGCCTCCAGTTGGACTTGTGGGGTACATTGTCATGGGCTCTAGGTCAAATAGACTCATGCAGCACACTGCAGTAAGATCCAGGCCCTCAGATGGATTCCTTAGGTCTTACTGTGTGGACAGATTTCTTGCACTTCTTGTAGTTAACTCTTTGGGTGACTATTATAAAATACTTCTGTAAAATTTGTGCCCTATATGTAATTGTTTTCTTTGTAATCCTTGACTACAACAACTTCTAAATCCCAGCACCATTCTGAAACATGTAAGGCATGTCTTCAGGCCTGATGCACAGACTTAATGTCTATGGCTTGTTGTATTTGGTATTAACAATGGATAATAAGAAACCAGAAAAAAATGTCATATTTACAAAGTTGGTCAAGAGGAAGATGGCAAATATTACATCATTCTTGCTCTGCTAAAGTGATCAACACTTTTGTCTCTCTGAATTCCTCCTTCACCCCTCCATTTTCATCCCTCACTTGGTCAGCCTTATCATGATACTGGTGGGCAGCTCAAAGTCATCAATAGGACCTCTGGGAGCCTACATGTGACAGGTAACCAAGAAGCAACAGTGGTCGAGGTACAAAATAAAAATTCTATATACACTGTGACTGCAAATTCAAGTGAAGTATATTGTCTCTGAATCAGAACCACCTTTCAATACAGTAATTTTTGACCTGTATTAGCCCAAATCGTGTGACTTCTCAGCAAATTTTTTTTCAAAACAAAATAGTGCATGTGACATAGGACTTCAAAATAAGAAAATAGGAAATCAACAATGACTACCAAAATACCTCTTATTTTCAAAGTAGCTACCTATATCATCAGATATAGTAAAATCAAACAAAACAAAACAGAATAAAATCAATCAAAACAAAAAACAGTGAAAGTGATACAGGGCTTCAAAGCAAGGTAATAGAAAACCAACAATGGCTACCATAATATATTTTGTTATCTTTAAAATAGCTGCCCATATCATCAGATGTAATAAAATCAAACAAAACAAAATAGAATAAAACCAATCAAAACAGAACAAGAGCTTCAAAATAAGATAATAGGAAATTAACAATGGCTACCACTTTGTCCTTTTTAGACATTTCCTTCCCTTTCATTTTCACAATAATCTGTTGTACATTTTGGATCCCACTAACTGCTTTAGTTTTTTATACTGAGAGACAACATGGTATTCATCCATGTGAGTCTGAACCATTTCACCATGAGTGTGATCTCAAGTTGCATCCATTTATATATAAAAGTCTTGAGGTTATCCTTCTATATAACTGAGTAGCTTTCCATTGTATAAAAATGCTGTATCTTTCTTATTCATTCTGTGGTTGATGGGCAAGCTACGCCTGCTTTTTAATGGTTCCCTGTCACATGGAGCATTGTTTTCTCTCCTTTGACTTTCAATCTATAAATTTACTTTTGAGTTAAATGTTTCTTGTATACTGCATTTAGATGGATCTTGTTGCTTGATCCACTCGGGCTGTGTTTCTTTTTTTTTTTTTTTTTGGTACCAGGGATCAAACTCATGACCTTGTGCTTGCCAGGCAGGCACTCAAGCCATTGAGCTAAATCCCCGGCCTGCTGTGTTTCTTTTTATTGGTGAACTGAGGCCATCTACATTAATACTTATGGCCAACATGCACTGGCTCATGTCTGCCTTACTATTTTCCTGCCATTGGCTCCCTACTTTCCCCTTCATTCAATTGCTTGCCCTACTCAACAGTCCTCCTCTGCTGCTGTTCCTGGAACCATGGTCATTTTTATCTCTCTCTAAAATATCCTTTAGCACTCTCAGTAGGGTTGGTTTGGTGGTCATGAATTCCTTAAGTTGTTCTTTGTCATGGAAATATCTTGTTTCTCCATTAATTCTGAAAGATAGCTTTTCAGAATACATCAATCTGGGTTAGAAATTGTTTTCTTTCAGGACTTGAAATACTTCACTCCAAGCTCTTCTTGATGGTTTATTCTGAGAAGTCTGCCATGATTCTCATGGGTTTTGATCTGTTTCTTTTCTCTAACAGCTTTTAATATTCTGTTCTTGTGCTGAATTTCTGGGATCTTGATTATTATATGTCTGAGTGTAGATTTACTTTGGTTATGGCTAGTTGGAGTCTGTATGCCCCACTTATCTTTATGTCACGTTCTTTTCCCATGCTTGGGAAGTTTTCTGCTATTACTTCTTTATTCTTTTCATGTCATTCATTTTGACCACTACTCTTTTGCCGATACCTATTATTCTTAAATTATGTTTCTTTTTGTTGTCTTTCAGCCATTGAATTGTTATTTCCAGGTTCCTTGTTATTTTTAAGAGATCTTTCCTTTTGTGATCACTAGCTGCAAATCTGTCTTCAAGATTTGAAAGTCTATCTTCCATTTGTTTCAACTGGTTTTTTCCATCTTTCAGCGGAGTTTTTAATTTATTGGATATCTCTTTGAATCTGTTTCATGCATTCTAAATCTTTCCTAAGTTGTTCATTCAAAGTTTCTTTCATTTTCCTATTTTGCCTCTCTTTTTAACCTATATATCCTTTAGATATGCTCAGCAATTCTTGTATTATGTTTCTCATTTCTTCTTTTGCATGAGATCTTATTTCTGATCTTATTTCTTTTATAACCTCCTGAAGTTTTTCTTTACTTCTGTTGCCATCACTTAAGAAAGTTCAGTTATGCAACCTCCAATCTCTTCCATGTCTATGTCTCCTGGACTTGCTCTGTGTGAACTGGAGGCCAGAGACTGCCTGTTGCTCCTTTGTCTTGATATTTTCCTGGGTTCCTCCAGATAAGCAGGTTGTGAGGTCCTAGGCACTTCTTGCATTGGCTACAATTTCTCCAAGCCATGGTTAGCTGGTTCTCCTAGCCTGTGCTGATTACAGTATCCAGTGGTGGCCAGTGGGTTGTGGGGGAAGGGCCAGCTGCTGCTTCTCCTGGCCTACATTGCCTACTGGTGGGAAGTGTCCCTGATCCCAGCTAATGTTTTAAAAAAATACAAGGATATTTTTGTTGTCATAGCAATAAGGATAAGAATATAGGAAATAGGAGGAGTAGTAGGAGTAGTAGGGAAGATAGAGAGGTAGGGACTTACCAGCATTTGCCATCAATGAATCAGAGATACCAGATGCGTGCAGTTCTCAGAGAAGCTGAGAACAGCTGATGAATAATTTTATCCCAAAAGCCAGTGGATTAGCTAAAGGTCAATTTTTAACACTTACCTGAACTGAATCAATGTGGTGCTGAGGATTGTTGCCAACAGTGTAAAATGATAAATGGAGGGGAAGATGAAGTACTGTTGATCCTCCTGAAGAAGCTTGTCACACTGGCTTTCCTGATAGGAACTTGGCTGTTCTCATTGTTGGAGGAGCTTGAGTCCTTACTGTTGTTGAGGATAGCTATGGTTCTCTTTGAGGAGCTCTGGTCCTTGCTTTGAGCATTGCTTCATGGCTCCAGTGCAGATCCCTCAGCCTACTGGCACAGATCCTTCATTCTGCTGGTGTAGACTGTCTCTCTTCCCTCACTAACCTTTGGGTCTTCCTGGTGTAGATCCTTGACACAGACTTGCATGAGACATTGCCATGGACCCTAAGCTTCCAGCTGGACTGTTTATGGAAGACACTGTTGTGGGCTCTTGCTGTTCAGCTGGACTCATGCAGAACATTGTCATGGAATCCAGGCTCTCAGCTAGATTCTTTGGGCCTCTGATGTGTGGGCAGATCTCCTACACTCTTTTTCATTTGACTCTTTGGATGAATATTACAAAATAATCCTATAAATTATGTATCTTCTATTAAATATTTTCCCTTGTAAACTTTGGCTACAACACATCTGTGTTGAGAAACATTGGAAAGGGGAAGGGCATGGATGCCAACATGGTGACCATTTGTAACTCATCATTATCTATATATACTGTGCCATAGTAGTAGTGACCAGGTGGCCAAGGGGCATAAAAGAAAGGTCTGAAAAGACAACCCAAGGGCCATGTTGCCCCCACTGAAGTTGGGAGAACAGTGAGCAAAGAGAAGATGGGTAGAGTGATAGGGGATACAGAAGGACAGCTGGAGTAGAGTGGTGAGGTTTCTGGACAAGGAACAGCATGTGCCACCAAGGCCTGGGGTTAGGAGAACACAGTGTCATGTGATAAGGTAAGAATTTCAGTCTGCTGTCATTTCTATCCTGACATGGGTGAAGATTGAGGATGAGGATGGTGAGGGAAGTGGGGATCCAGTATGAAAGGCCTTGGAACTTGTGTAGGATTTGGACTTTATCATAGAGTTGCAAGAAGCCAGTGGAAAGTTTAAATCACAGGAGTGACAGGAGCTATGTCAGGGATGGTGCCACTGAATTGAGAACTTTGTTAACATCATTACTGTTGTCACCTGCCTTCAGACCCTGGACAGCAAATAACTGACATTCACCTGGGCCATCTCTATTTATCTCTCCTTCATGTTGCATTATGGTACAGTCATAAAAGCTGGACTTGCTCCCTTCATCAGCTGGGTCTGATCACTGTCACTGTTGTCAGTCATCTGATGATGAAAAGTCTTCCACAGGGAGAGACTGCTCTACCTGCCATACTCTAAAATCAAACTAGTTTCCAACTTCATTTTTCTTTACCTCATGACCTGGGTAAGTCATCTAACCCCCACCATACAACTTCATTTATAGAACGAAGATAATTTTAAAAACTATTTCACAAGGCTTTTGTAAAGATCAATGAGAAAATATGTATAAAGACTCAGCATGTAAGGGTTTAGTAAATATTAGCTCTTATTTTAGTAAGAAGCAAAGAATAAAGTTAGCTCAGTGGTTAAAAGTGTGTTTTCTTGGCACTGGGGATATAGTTCAGTGCTTGCCTGGCAAACCCAAGGTCGTGAGTTTGATTCCCTGAAAAAAAAAGTGCTCTTTGGAGCCCCACTGTTGAATTTAAAATTTTAGTTACAAGACTTGATGACTTGGGCATGCTATTTAATCTCAACCCACCGTGTTTCCCTTATCACTACAACAGTGAGATAATAGTCTGTTGCCATGACTTGATTTTGATCATGTAAATCTCTCAGAACACCTGCCTCATAGTGACCTCTCTGTAATTGTTAGCTGATATTTCGAGTAGGCAAGGATGGTGGGAAGTGAGGCTCCAGACTTCAAAGGATGAGAATGCTTTAAATACAGTGATGGAAGGGGCTGAAACAACATCTGGCACTTAACACTGAGGTGTTGTTTTTAGCAAAAATAAAATACTCCAAGTCCCACTGTCAATTGTTTTCTTATTCCAATTCTGCAGCTGAGTCTTAGTTTATCTGAGATCCAGTGACAGGAGGGACCCTGGTTATGTGTGGCTCTTCTCACCTTGCTTGAGTCCAGCTGCATGGAGAAGAAAGGTGGCTCGAGAGGAGTGTGGGGACACAAATCAATCCTGCTGCAGTCCCAGCTGGTACCTGGCTCCCAGGGCCACATTTTCCTTTGAGTTCAAGACCCTGAGG
>PVLA01015828.1:0-11199 GCA_004027455.1 Hydrochoerus hydrochaeris
TCAGAGAGAAACTCGCTTCATCAATAACCCCTGTTAAGTGTTTCTTGGGAAATTTCCAATTTCTCTCTCTCTGTCTGTCTCTGTCTCTCTCTGTGTATGTCTTTCTGTTTCTCTCTCTGTTTCTCTCCCTCTCTGGTTTCTTGAGACAGGTTCTATGTATCCAGGCTGGTGTTGAACTCACCATGTAGCTCAGACTGACTTTGAACTTGCAGTGATCCTCCTGCCTCAGCCTCCCAAGTGCAGGGATTCCAGGCATGGGCCACTGCTCCTAGCGTGCCCTTAAATTTTTTAAAAAAGCTCTTTATTTTCCATTGAATGGATGATGCTACAATTTATAGAACTTACCTGTCATTAATGGTGCTATAATTCATGGACTTTATTTCCTATGAATGGGTATTTCTGGTCTTGGCCAGGACAGATACCCTGGACACACACTCTGTTATTTCACACCTGTGAGTACATCTGTAGCTTAAATGCATAATGCAGCTCTACTATTTTCTATTAGATTCCTCCTCCCCATCCCCTGTACTGTAGGGTTGGCACTTCCAGAACTGTTTTGTGGTGTTGGGGGGAGGGGACCAAGCCCTTGGCTGCTCTGTCACTGAGTTATTTCTTATTTTGAGACAACTTCTTGCTAAATTACCCAGGTGGAATTCGAACTTGTGATCCTCCTGCCTCAGCCTCCCAAAGTGCCCAGAGTCCGGGCACGTACCAGTACATCCGACTCCTTTCTGGAATATTAAACAGCTGTCTCTCATTATCCAAGGATGACTGGTGCTGGGACTTCCTCGTGGATAATGAAAATCTGTGCGTGGTCTTTGCATCATATAAAAAACATCAGGGGACGTGCAGAGCCTATGCACGTCTCCCCATAGAGACTTTGTATTGCCTGTGTGTTACGTGCCATATCCAACGGGATGCAAGTGCTGTGCCAATGCTTCTTATTACTGTATCCTTTACGGAATAAAAACGTCTGTGCATCGTCAGTTACAATGTCTTGATGTGTAATTCCAGAGTTCAGAAGGGGCTTCCCTTCCCTCCCTCCCCTTCCCTTCCCTTCCCTTCTCTTGCGTCCCCTCCCCTCCCCTTCCCTTCCCCTCTCTTCTTTCTCTTCCCTTGTGTACCTAGCTTAGTCCCTTTTCCTATTTCTGACACAAAATACCTGGTACCCAAAGTTAAAGGGGGAAGATTTATTGAGCTGTTGTAGAGGTTTCAGTCCCTGATCGGCTGGCTCCCAGCCAGGCTGTTGCAGAGGAGAAACAGTGCATGGTGGGAAGAAAACAGCAAAGCAAGCGACAGATAAGACAAACCTCTTTCTGTCCCTTATTATATCCGGGCTACTTGGATTAAGGTGGTGCCAAACCCATCAGTTAGTCCTAGCATGGTGCTATGAATTAACCACACACTCTAGACCCAGCCAGCTCTGAAAAAGCTCCCCTCTGTCTACATGAGGCTCGGGGAGACATCTAGACACAAGCTGTAACAGTGCTTAAATCCTTACTTCTTCATTAGCTATACCTTATACACCCTGATAAAGTAGTACACAGGCATTCTAGGAGGCTGAGACAGGAGGATCACAAGTTGAAACCCATCCCGGGCAATTAGCGACCTAGTGTGAGCTTATTGCAAAAACAAAAAACAAAAACCAAAAAAACTGAAAATAGGAGCTGGGGAATGCAGCTTAATGTGAGGATCCTGGGTTCAATTACCAGGAAAAAAAATCAAACATATTACACGACATCCTGTAGGGCAGGGGCCAGATCTTTGCTCCACAGTAAGTCATCTCCTAGCTCCTACTGCCCCTAGAGGTGAGGTCGACAAACCCAGGTTCAGGCCAAGGACTAGGAACACAGCTAGGGGAGTTTTACCTGCTGTTTAGCTCTTGCATCTAGGAGAGAGAGAGAGAGAGAGAGAGAGAGAGAGAGAGAGAGAGAGAGAGAGAGAGAGTGTTAATTTTGGCTTTTTGTTCCCCCATTCATGTGAATCTGAATTTTAAAATGAAAAAAATCTGTGCTCTTCAGTAATAGTTAAGGTGCCCATCATGCTGGACATGGTAGCCCCACACCTCTGTTCTCAGCAATCCGGGAGGTTACAAGATCGAGCCCAGCCTGGGTGACTTGGTGAGACCTCATCTTAAAAAAATAAGAAAGACTGGTGTACTAAGGCCCTGAGTTCCACCCCTGCCCCTCACCCACCCTGCAAAACGGAGACCCTTAAAAAGCACTGCCAAAAACGAGGTAGTCACTCATGCAGGGTGTGCTGGTGGCAATTGGAGAAATTCAGATTTTACAAAAGGGGTGCAGGATTTCACCAAATGGAGGGACATTTAGTGTAGGGGTTTGAATCCCCACTGAGAGTACTAAAAAGGGACAATAATAATCAATATTCAATAGCTATATGTTATTAATGATTATTGTAATTGCATATACAAGGCATGGTTTAAATTTTTAAAAAATCATTATGGTAAAAGATACACTGCTGTTAAACCCTTCTCCATGGCTTTGAAGACAGCAGTCCCGTAGCTTTGGCCACTTTCCAAAGCGGCCCTGGAAGTCCTCCTCCATGGGTGTCCCTAGCGGTGCTGCCGGCATGGCCTGGGTGAGTGAAGCCTGTTAACCTCTCAGGATGGCTTTGACTTTAGGGAAAGCTGGAAGTCTCTCTGTGCTAGTTCTGGCAAATAAAATCGATGAAAATATACAGTAAAGTTTTTATGAACCTGCCTTTCTACTAGGTGGTTCTTGACAATGGAAATCACCATTTTTTTACAATCACACCTTGGAAAGACACAAAAGGAGGGAAATTCATATTGAAATATAGTACCCCCTGGTGTGTTTGCCCAAAGCTTTCTTCAAATCTGAGAGTATATCAGCTATGCGGCTCCAAAGTTTGCTGCTTTCTTTGTTTTTGTGTTTGGGAACACAGACACCGGGGAATTCCTCCAGGTAAAGAGATAAATATCACACTGATTATTTTAATAGATGTACGATGTCCCATGAAACACACGCGCTCCAATTATCAAACCATTCTACCTTTGAGAGAATGCAGGTAATTCCCACTTTTCTTTGGTTGCCCCTAGAGGCAATTCTTTAGTAAACAGATTTCAATAGGATTGAACCCCAGATGTGGGATTTCAAGGGGGTATTGTTATATTAACTTCCCAAAAGAGCAAAAGATAATGTCTCAGTCTCATTAACAGGAGGAGTGCCTCTTCCAAACACTGGATATCCTTCTAAAAATTATTACCAATCTTGGGGCTGAGGGTTTAACTCAGCAGCACAAGAACCTGCCTGGTAAGAATGAGGTTGTGAGTTCAATCCCTGCTACCCCCCAAAAGAATTAAGATTAAAAATTATGGCCAGGTGCGGTGGCTCACGCCTGTAATCCCAGCACTTGGGAGGCTGAGGCAGGAGGATTGTTGTGAGTTCAAAACCAGCCTGGGTTACAAAATGAGCTCAAGGCCAGCCTGAACTGCACAGAGAGACCCTGTCTCAACAAAAGACAAAAAAATTATGACCAATCTGATGAATGAAAAGCAACAGATCACTGTTCCTTTATTTTCATTTCTCTGACAGATATTTTTATTTTTTATTATTTATTTATTTTTGAGACAGGGTCCCTGTGTATAGCTCAGGCTAGCCCTGAACTCGCTATGTAGCCCAGGCTGGTCTCAAACTTGTGGCAATCCTCCTGCCTCAGCCTCCGGAGTGCTGGGGTTACAGGCATGCATCACCATGCTTGGTTTCTCTGACCCATATTCGAGTCTCTATTTATTTTCTTTTAGCTTTAGGGACCTCCTTTCCTATGACTGTTCATTTTATTTTATTTTACTTTATTTCAGATTTTTTTTTTTTTTTGGAACTGGGAATCAAACTCAGGGCCTTACACTTGCCCGGCAGGGGCTGTACCACTGAGCTATATCCCCAGTCCTGACTGCTCATTTTAAATGCTACTTGTGTATTTGGATCTCTTTGGATTCTTTGTGTGTGTGTGTGTTTTGTCTTTTTTTGAGACAGGGTCTCACTATGCAGTTCAGGCTGGCCTTGAGCTCACTTTGTAGCCCAGGCTGGTTTTGAGCTCGCAATGATCCTCCTGCCTCAGCCTCCCGAGTGCTGGGATTACAGGTGTGCATCACCATCACCATTTATTATTATTATTACTATTATTATTATTTTGTCTTTTTTGACACAGGGTCTCTATGCAGTTCAGGCTGGCCTTGAGCTCACTTTGTAGCCCAGGCTGGTCTCTAACTCGCAATGATCCTCCTGCCTCAGCCTCGGTAGTGCTGGGATCACAGGTGTGAGTCACCACGCCTGGTTGGATTCTTTGTGTCTTATTGCAGAAACTCCTTATCTGTTATAAATTTTGCTACTTTCCCTCTCAATCTTTTCATTAGCGTGGGTAGGCATAGTGAATAAACCCCCCATGTTGGAGCTGGTATACACAGTATAGTGTCTCAGTTCTTTTCCGTGTCGTTCGATCACTTTCTCATCCTTTCAGAGAATCAGCTCTTTGGTTCACTGATCCTTCATGTTGTGTTTTAGACTCATTTTTATTATTCTGCACTAGGATCTTCACACATTCTTTCCTTCTCTTAGCTCCAGGTTTGGATTGTTCTCATCTTTCTAGGACCTTGCGATGCCTCGCTGGGTTATTGCTTTGGGACTGAGCTATGCTTTTCGGCTATGACTCTCCCTCTCAGGATGGCTAAGCTCACGTCCCACAGATGAGAGTGTGTGTTGCTTTGGTCTTTAACGGACTCTAGGAACTCTGTAGTGTCTTGCTTGATTCGTTCTGTGATCTGCTGGTTGTGCCAAATGTATTATTTAATCTTCATGTGTTTGCATAATTTCTGTAGTTTCTTTTGCTACTGATTTCCAGTTTCTTTCCACTGTAACCCAGTAATCTGCAAGGGATCCTTTCATTCCTTTTGTATTTAATAAATATTGTTATTTGTTAAAAGTGTTATCTGGCTCCAGAACTATATGAAAATATAGTTAACCCTGACCCACCTGTGACCTTTACCTGGGATATCAGCTTCTTGCATTCCCAGCCCTGGCTACTTGTCACCTGCATAGCTTTTTTGTTTTCGTTTTTTGATGTTGGAGATGGAACCCAAGGCCTCACAGGTATTGGGCAAAAGACATGCTGAGCTCTGCTCCCAGCCCTGAGATTTTTTTTTTTTAATTTGGATCCTGGGATGCCACTTCCAAAGATTTAGATTCCAGTGATTTGGGGGTTGCAATCAGGACTGATCATGGTCAATTTCCTATAACGGAAGTATTAATTTGAGCAAGTTTAAAATGTATAATTCAGCGACGCTTTGTCTATTTCACGGTGTCTCACTTTCAGGACATTTTTCTTACCTCGAAAGGAAGCCTCGAATAATCGATATTGTGAAGGAGGAAGAAATTGTTGAAAAGGAGAGGGGACCAGGGAGGAGAGAAAGGAAGGGAAAAGAAGAAAAATGAGAGGAAAAAAGGGGGTGAGGTGGAAACAAAGCTTTGTAAATAAGGCGGGAAGGAAAGGTTGATGGGGAGGAGGGGAGTGGGGGAGAAAAGAGAGGAACCGAGGTGGACTCTGTTGCCCGTTTCCATGGATTCATGGCTCCTGGATATTTCAGTGGAATCCTGAAACCTTCTGTGTCCACCTTCGCCAAATCAGCCGTGGCCTGGTGCAGGAGGGCTCACCTTCTGTTTGTCCATCCATCTCTTGGCGGGCATTTGGATAATTTTCAGCTTTTGGCTGCTGTTGTGAAAAATACCATGGGAAAACCTCCACCCGCAAGTTTTTGCTTGGACTCCTGTTTTCAGGGGGGCTTCTGGGCCTATTCCCAAGGCTGGAATTGTCGGACCTCACGGTGACCACAGTAGGTTTAATGCATCCAAGAAGTGCAGGTTTTTTGCCATTGCAGCTACACCCATTTACATTTCCACGACCGTGGCTTCGGGAGTTTGAAAAACTCCTAGGGTGAGTCTGACACGCAGAGTTAAACACTTTGGTCTTAGTAAATCTATTTTTGTGGTGCTGTCAATCAAATCCAGGGCCCAGTGGGTGTCAGCCGGGTGCTCTACCACAGAGCGACAGCCTCAGCCCTGTTTTAATACACTTTTAATGACATTTCCAGTCCCTGCTGTAGCAATCCCATGGTGCCATTCCCGAATCAACTCTGCTAACTTGTATTTTGTGGGGCATCATGGCTCCCTCCCATGCAGAGCAAAAGCCCTGCTGTCCTTCAGCAAGGCGGAGGATAAATCCCAGTGTCCCCGCAACCTGGATAGTCATCACCTTTTAAAGAAAGACACTAACCCCTGATCACCCTCCCTATCGATGGGAGGCAGGGTGACGGCTCACGCTGTGTAACCAGCAGGACAGGCAACACATCTGTCACCCTAAACACCGGCTGTTTCTTCACTGTGGGAACGTTCAGGTCTAACTACTCTTGTGATAGGTAGTCATCCTGGTGTGTGACCCAGTGTCAGAACTCGCTCCTCTCGGCCAGCTGTAACATGTGATGCTCTAGTGACCACATCGCCCTGTTCCCGCAACCCCTGTTCTCTTCTATCCTGTCCCGTCCTCTTCTCTTCTCTTCTCTTCTCTTCTCTTCTCTTCTCTTCTCTTCTCTTCTCTTCTCTTCTCTTCTCTTCCCTTCCCTTCCCTTCCCTTCCCTTCCCTTCCCTTCCCTTCCCTTCCCTTCCCTTCCCTTCCCTTCTGTTTTGTTCTGTTCTGCTCTGCTCTGTTCTGTTCTGACCTATGAGAGCCGCTTTGTAAGATTTCCCATCTGAGCGAGAACAGGCAGTCTTCCTGTTTCTGTGCCTGCTATATATCACTGCCTCCTCCAGGCTCGCCTATGTCACCAAAATTTCACTGATTTTCATAGCTGAATAGTACTCCATGACGTGGATATACCACATTTTCTTTGTCTACACATCCCGGTGAGCATTTATGTTGAGTCTCTGCGTTATCATTCGGTCTGGTGGAAGACTCCAATTCCTGACCTTTATCAGCTCATTTTAAAAAATCAGGGCTGGTAGAATCTTATTTTTCTGTCTTGCAGTGCTGGGGATGCAACCTGGGCCCTTGCACATGCTAAACATTGCTCACCCATTGGGCATTTTAGTTTTGCACCCTTGTATAGTAAAAAAACAGTGCGTTGAACTATTGCAAATTGGGAACTGTTTGTACTTGTGTGTGTGTTTGTGTAAGCATGTGTGTATGTTGACTTTGTGCATATGGGTGTGTATTTGTGAGCACCTACATACGGGTATATATCAGGTATATATATGGGTATAATACGGGTATTTATCAGGTGCCTCTGAAGGGTGTGGGTGTGAGATGGGTTTTCTAGGCAGTGGAACAGCACATGCAAAACTCATGCTGTATTTGGAAATTCTTGCATGGCTTCATTTCTTTGTTTTGTTTTGTACCAGGGATTGAACTCGTGACCACGTGCTTGCCAGGAGGGCGCTTATGCCACTGCGCTAAATCCCTGGCTTCATTTCTTTCTTGTCTTGGCTTCTAGATGTATTTGTTTGGGCTTAGTGGGAAATGCATAAAGCAAACCATTTTTCTCCGAGGTCCTCCCTACTTAAGATTATAAATCATACACCCTCTGATCTGCAGACGCTTCCTAATTGTCATTTCAGTGTTGCTTTGGGTTTTGCAGAGTCCATGAAGAAGGAGAACTTCGAGTCATCTGAGGGAAGATGGATGACTCTTGAGACCATAATATTAAGTAAACAGGAGATGAAATACTGCACGGTTTCTCTGAGAGATGCAAAATATAAATGACTTAAAGAGCAAACTGAAAGAGACATGGTGAGAAATAGGCGGTTAGAATCTGCAGAGCAGAGACAGGATCTGGAGAAGGCGCGAGGGAAGAGGATGCAAGGCAGGAGGGGTAAAAGCCTTCAAACTGTGATATATGCGTGTCAACTCCCCAGGCTGAATGGGATCACTTTGTATTGCAAACACATACCAAGATAAAACAGCTGTAGAGAAGGCTGGAATAAGAGCTGTAAGCTTTTCTTCTCCTGTTGCCTTATTTCCTTAGGATCCTTCTGGAAAGTGGCATTACTATATCCAGGGAAGAGAAAGGAGCTGTGTCAGTGACTGAGGCAGGTTTTCCCGGCCTGGGTAGGGCCCTGGCTCCATCCCGAGCACTGCAGAAACAAAACAATAAAACAAAAGGAAATAACATTCTTACAACTCTTGACAAAGCCGGATGCTGCAAGGTCCTGGCTGTTTGTATAGCCACCAGGTGTTTCATGGTTCCTGCAGGATAAACACAGCTAATTTATGAGGGTTTTAACAGGTTTCTGTCTGCAGGGCTGGCGGAATTTGGATGAAGCGGAAGGCAGTTCTTACCTGCTTGCCTGAAACTGGCGTGGCTGGTGTCTCCCTTCTGGGGACCGCAGTGTGTGGTCTCTGCTTGTGTAACTTTGGGGCTTGGAAGGAACTCTGGAAATCCAGAGTCAGGTGCTTTCGGGAGGGGCCAGTTTGCAACTCTAGAATGTTCCTCTGAGGATGAACTAAAGCCCGCCCTTTCCAACAGGTCTGTACCTGGAAGCCATTAAGGACAGCAGGGGTTTCTCCTCGAAAGCCTTTGTTTTGCAGGTCCATTCATGCTGTGGTAAAGATCAGCATTTTATTCTCCTTTTGTCCAGTAATATTCCACTGCGTTTACATAAAATCTACAATTCACAACTTTAAAAATAGCTCTAGGCTTACAAACAAAACAGTATTGCTGAAGACTAAATGATAGTATGGGGCATGTATCAGGTTTTATTTTTTCTTTTGAGACAGAGTCTCGCTAGGTAACCTTGAACTTACAACCCTCCTGCTTCGGCCACCTCCTAAATGCTGGGATTACAGACATGTGCCAGTGTGCCCAGCTCTCCTTTGGTCTTTACACGGCTTTCACTTGTTTTTCTTTTGGATCTTCCTAATTATCCACTTGGGTACCGGATTTCTCTTCTGGATTTCTCTGATGAAAATGTTCTGGAACACGTGCTACCTCTCATGTTAAGTGATACATTTTATGAGTTTTTTTTTTTATAAACACAATAATTCCATCATTCTCTGACTCTTCACAGGCTCCTTTCTTTCTCCTAGCACTGTTGGAATCATACCGTGTTCTTACCGGTTTGTTTATTAACACATTTTTCTCCTAGAACATAAATTCTGAGGGTCTGAAACTTTTTCATTCATATAGTTTCCCGTGCCTAAGACAACATCTGGTATTTGGTAGGGGCTGGGTCAGTTATTCGAATGCAATACACGAGTGAACAAATCTATTAGAGGTTAAAAAAAATGCTCCTACTCTTTGAGATTGCAATTCTGTTTCTAGAGAAATATTTGTGCACATGGGCACAGGGGTGTGGGCTCGGCGTGGGGTGTGCGGGGTGGGGTGGGGTGGTCAGAGGCAGAGCCTTTGTTTAGCATGCCCGAGGTCCTGCCTTTCATCCCTGGCTCCACCACAAAAAATTAATTGTATGTATTTATTTTGAGATCAGCTTCTGTCTGTGGTAAGGGATACTGATTTAATGTGGTGGCAAAAGCGTTAATGTTCCCAGCACCCAAACAGATGCTTCAGCTCCCCGCAGTATGTGTTACCACTGTGTCCTGTAACCATAACAAAACTTTAAAAAGTCCTCATCCTGCCCACTGATTACCTCCTGGACATCACAATGAGACCCTGCGCCAATGCCAAGCGGAAACAGCACAGGACAAAGATGAACACGAAAACCGTTGTTTCCTTCTGGCGGGGCTAGCGCCCCATCTTTCCCAGAAAGTTTGAAATGCAGAGACAGCCCACCTACATCTGAGGGGTCTTTCTGGAGCCTAAGCAAGAGGCTTTGACACTTCTAAAATACAATTTACACAGCATAAAATTCACCCTTCCAAAGCAGATATTCGGAGATTTTTGGTGTAGTATCCAAACATCACCTCTATCCAATTCCAAAACGTTCCCAGCACCCCAAGGATGCCCTGTGTGTCATCCCCTAATCTCCCTCCCTGTCTCTGGTGATTGATGACCTGATCTTTGCCTCTATGGATTCACTTGTTTACTTGTTTGGAGTTTTCAGACATTTAGACAATATATACCCTTTGCAGCTGGCTTTTCCTGGTTCTTCCACACTGTAGTCAAAGTCAATTCTTCATTCCATTTTTGTTGCCAAGTAATATTCCATTGTATGATAACGGTTTTCTTTCTTTCTTTCTTTCTTTCTTTCTTTCTTTCTTTCTTTCTTTCTTTCTTTCTTTCTTTCTTTTTATCGGTACCAGGAATCAAACTCATGACCACATGTTGGCAAGGCAGGTGCTTATGCCGCTGAGCTAAAGCCCCAGCCCCAACGGTTTTCTTTTAAATTACACAACATGGGATTGTTTTAAAGAAAAATACCAATGGAATAACAAGGCAGGATATTGTTGTAGTCAAGAGTTACAAGAGAACTGATTTAATATAAGACACACACATAATTTATAGGATTATTTTATAATATTCATCCAAAAAGTCAAATGCAGATTACAGATCTGTCCACACACTAGAGACCCAAAAAAATCCATCTGAGGGCCCGGATCCCCTGGCAGCATCCTGCATGAGTCCAGCTGGAGGCCCAGAGTGCCGGAGTCCAGCTGCGGCAGGGCTAGGGTTTCCCAAAGGTGGTCAGGGAGTCGGCGATTGAGAGACAGAAAACACTGCACACCAGTCTGTGAGTGAATCTGAATCCGCCTTTATTTTTTAGAAGCTGGAATATATATTTGCCAACTCTGGCAACAACCCCCAGCCCCAAGCAGGAAACGCCCCAGGCCCAGGGCCAGGCAGGGACAATCCCAAACAATAGGTGTTAATTGACCTCAACTCAAGCAGAAGGCGCCCCAGGTTCAGGGCAATAGGTATCAATTAACATTTTAATCTTGACATTTAGTCAGCCCGGGAAATGCAATCCGATGTACTGGACGCCCGCAGGAGGACCGGACGCCCACAGGAGGAAGAGATGTGTGAGATTATTAGGCCGCTCCCTACATTGCTTTTCTTATCATTTATGGGAGTGGCAGTCCCTGCGAGGACAGCGCCTGTCTTAGGTCAAGGACTCTTCACATGTACCCAACCAGGCCTTACCCGTCATGGGCCTGCAGGACAGCAATTGGTCCTGTGCTTGTCTTAGGCGGCCGGTGGCGTAGCATATGGGTCCTAGC
>PVLA01015828.1:11299-23535 GCA_004027455.1 Hydrochoerus hydrochaeris
TTATCTAGAGGGCCTCCAGCAACCCCCCTGGAGTCTCCACCCTCGACTCCATATTGAGCATTACATAAAAACATACACATGTGAACTACACAAATTACAATTATCAGTACAAAACATTTCAAGATCCCCGTGCCCAATTCCCACATGCGGCGTCCTTTTCCTGGAGAAGCGATTGTCACAAGGCATGGATGGACTAGGATGCGGCATGGACAGAAAAGGGCGCCGCACCAGAGCCCATGGCAATGTCTCATGCAAGTCTGTACCAAGGATCTGCACTGGGAAGACCCAGAGGTCAGCGGTGGAAGCCGGAAAGTCTGTGCCAGTGAAGTGGGTGAAGGAGCTGTGCCCAGGAGCCAGGAAGCGACACTCAAGGTAAGGACCAGAGCTCCTCTGGAAAGAACCGAAGCCATCCTCAGTCACTACAAGAACTTGAGCTCCTCTGATGAGAACAGCTGGGCTCATATCAGGAAAACCAGCGTGGCAGCTTCTCCAGGAGAGTTAGCAGCACCACCTTCCCCTCCAGTTCTCCTTCTTTATGCTATTGGCAACGATCCCCGGGTGGGCCTCCGGTACCCAGCATCACGCTGATTCAGTGAGCCTGGCTAACCCACCCCAGGTGTGCAGATATGAGATGAAGGCTGAACGCAAACTTTGGCAAACTTGAATATGGAAACAGCAGCAGATCTGGTTCCATGCACATCAGCTTGAGCAACTGGGGAAGAAGGATGCCTGGGAGGGTGCCAACAGTTTACTTCTGTGGTTTAGGAGGGAGGCTCATTCAATCAGCCTTTCCACCCATGCTGGTTTCACCTTAATCTCTAGGATTATCAATGGGAAAAAATCAGACCGAAAGTATTGGTTAGAAGATACGCACATCACTTGCCTAATATCTTTCAGCTCTGCCCCTCCTGTGGGAATCTGTCCAAAGGTATAGGTGCGATTTAAAAAGCTAAACCCAGATGCATACTTGGAATCCTAGCACTCAGGAAGCTGAGGCAGGAGGATTGGCATGATTTCCAGACCAAGCTGGGTGAGCCACATAGTGAGTTCAAGACCAGCCTGAACTACAAAGCAAGACCGTGTCAAAAAACCAAAACAAAACAACAAAAAGAAGAGGATGAAGAGGGAGAGGAAGAAGAAGAGGAGGAAGGAGAAGCAAAAAGGAATAGGAGAGAAGCCTGGAGAGAGGGAGAGACAGCAAAGGAGTGTGTTAAACCCAATTAGGATGGTGGACAGTAGCTGAAGAATTCACCTTGAAGCAATAGAGTCTGAACTCCATGCACGCCTGGGGCAAACTCCCAAATTCTTTCCAAGCCAACAGTAATTTCAAAACTTGTGATTTGTCAATCAGGTGTTACCAGCACCAGATTACAATTGACAAATTAATTTACGTGATGTAGCCATTCTAGATCTGCTGACTCTACATTGTAATTAAAGATGAAATTAAAGGTCAGGGAATTCAGGATTAAATGAGGGAAAGAGAACACGGATCTTCTGTGAAGATCCGGAAGAGAGGAGCTGGAAGACTTTAAAAATAAAGAAATAACAAAGGAGGAGGGAGGGATGGGTGTAGCCTGTTCTGATCATGTGTGAGGTCCTGGGTTTGATCCCCAGCACTTGCAAAAGTAAATAAATAGAATAAAATGAATGAAATGAGAGAGAAAAATCCTAACTACCCTGATGCGATCTGTGTGTGCATATGCTGTGCCCCATTAAAAGTATGGCTCTTACTTATTAATAAAAAATAAAAATTAGAAACGCACTATCCTTTTTATTATTTTTGTTTCCAATGAAATTCTTTTTTTTTTTTTTTGGTACTGGGATTCAAACTCAGGACCTCACACTTGCCAGGCAGGTGCTGTACCACCAAGCTAATTCCCTGGTCCTCCAGTGAAGTTTTTTTTTTTTTTAACTTTTTCTTTTTTTAAGCAAACTGTGCATCTTTATGGAGCACATCACAATTTGCTGTGCTTTAACATTTCAGAATGAGGCGGGGCGCAGTGGCTCACGCCTGTCACCCCAGCACTTGGGAGGCTGAGGCAGGAGGATTGTTGCAAGTTCTCAACCAGCCTGGGCTACAAATTGAGCTCAAGGCCAGCCTGGACTGCATAGAGAGACCCTGTCTCAAAAAGACAAACAAAACAAAACAAAACAAAACAAAACAAAACAAAACAAAACACAGAGCTCCAGGCTTATACACTTTTTAAAATGACTACCCTTTCTGTATTCCAAGATCCAGCCCAGAGTTCCACGTGGCTTTTATTTTACTATTTTAAAATTTTATTTATTTATTTTTAATGTTTGGTACCGGAGATCAAACTCATGACCTTGTGCTTGCCAGGCAGGCGCTTCTACTGCTGAGCTAAATCCCCAGCCCTATGTTATTATTTTTAAATGTCAAATGATAATTGGGCATCCTGATGGAGGATAGTGTGGTATTTTGATACATTTCCTATGTGTATTAATCGACTGGGAATATTTAGGATCTCTATCATCTCTTTGCGTTGAGGACATTACAAAGCTTCTGTCTTACCTATTTTGAATTGTACGATACCGTTGACCATAACCACCCTCCTCTGTAACAGAGCATCAGAATTTATTACTCTTACATGGTTAAGACTTAAGCAGCCTCTTCCTGTTTATCCCTTCTCCTCTACCCTTCCACGGCCTCTGGAAAATGTGACACACACACAGGGAATACTATTCAGCCACCAGGGGAAGAAACCCTGTCATTTTCAGCTGGGTGGATGGACCTGGGGGTCATAATGGTACATGAAATAAGCAAGATACAGAAAGACAAATATCACATTGCCTCCCGCTGCTGCGTCTCCTTAGTCCGATAATACCTCCGTCTCTCCTTGTCTTTTGTGACCCTGACAATCTGAGAAAGACCAGGCAAGTAACCTTAAGATCAGTTTGGTCTTGCTTGATGTCGTCCTGGTGCTTATTTTGGCTTAAAGACCACGAGGTGGAATCACCCCCTTACCACTTCCTACTGGGGTTCATGAAATCTGCATGCCTTTCCCGTTGACGTTAACCTTCTTCTCGTGCTTAGGGTCCTGTTTGCCTGTTTTTTTTTTTTTCATGACAAAACACCCAAACTATTAAAAAAAAAACCCTCCAGATTTCTTACAATGTAATTTACACATTTTATGATCTACCCTTTCCAAGCGCCAGTTCAAATATGCTTTTGGCATATGATGTCATTATTTTAAACGGTGGTAGTAAACTATATATAACATGAAATTTGCCATTTTACCGATGTTTAATTTTATTTTTTGGCACTGCTGAGGCTCACACTCAGGGCCTGGTGCCTGCCAGGTAAGCACTCTACCACTGAGCTACATCCCTGAGCCCATTAAACCTTTTAAAAAGTGTATAAGACACATTCACATTGTCGTGTAGCTGTCACTACCACGGAGTTCCCACATAGAAATTTTTTACCATTAAACAATATTTCCCTATTTTCTCCTATTTATCTCCCAATAATTTCTAATCTACTTTCTGTGTCTGGGGACCTGTCCATTCTGCATGGTTTTTTGTTTGTTTGTTTTTGGTACTGAGGATCAAAATCATTTTGTTTTCTTTCTTTTTTTTTTTTTAGGTGGGCTCATGCAGTATCCCTGCACCACACATCTGCTTTTTAGCTCAGTGTTTTCGAGTCTCATCGATATGGGAAACGCACTCCAGGTATTTTAACAGGGAGAATTTAACTCAAGAATCTACGTGTTCAGGTAAATAAGAGAGCGATGCTGAGGGTTATTATTATTTATTTATTTATTTCTTGTTTTGCAGCGCAAGTAGCAAAACTATTAGGTCCTGCACACCCTAGATGAGTGAGCTACACCCCCAGTCCTGGCCTGAGGGTGCAAACATGGATTATTTCTATGGGAATCAGCTGGCCAGCTGAGGGCTGGGAAGCGGGTGTGAGTCAGACCCTAGAGGTTTAGAGGGTCACAGGGAGCGTGCTCTGTACCTGTGTCTCTGAGATGGGGCCCTTGGCCAGCACTGAGGGGGGCACCCTGATGCTGGTTCTAGGTGTGCAGCTCAAAACCTTGGAAATGGAAATAACCTGAAACAGCTACAGCCAAATCACGAAGAGCCAAGTCTCGTCTCTCTCCTCTTCCTCCTTTTCCTCCTCTCCTCCCTCTGTTCCCTTAGTGTCTCATGCTGTCAGAAGCCAACAGGAAGCCAGCTGGGGACTGGGACCCTGCCTTAAGATTGTGGGTGCGGCGTGCGGGTGAGGCCATCTGTCAGCCGGGATTAGTTTGAAGAATGACAGGGGTGAGGGTGACCTCATTTCCCATCATCGATCGCCCGTAGGAACAACTTCATACACAACTGAAACCCTCCATTCTCTAATAACCCGACCGATCAGAATGTAAATGAATCAGCTTGTTTTTCCAGCTCCCCTCATTCTGCTTGCGTCTTCTGCGAGCTCCAGGTGGAACTTTGGGGCCTTGGAGACAGCACGTGCTTCTCTGGCAGTGAGGAACATTGGAGCACCAGCAGATGGAAATTGCTCACAATTACTGAGTGTATAAATAAAGGCCCTGCAGTGCGTGAGCAGTTCCTCCCACCAGCAGAGTAAGGGCTCCCCCATGACCCCAACTTTATCTCTTCTTTATTTTCTCATCCTCTCATGGCCTTTGACCCCAAGAACCTCAGGAGCTGCATGGGTCTTGGCAAAGAGGCAGAGAGAGAGAGAGCGAGAGAGAGGTAGTGGGTAAAGCGACGCATAAGAACATCTGTGCAAGGCCCTCAGTTTGATCCTCAGCACAAAGCAAACAAAAAACAAAGAACAGGAGAAGATCATAAAAATTGTTTCAGAGGATGCTCACAGGTCCTAGGTACATTTTAAAAACTTTCTTTCTGCAGCGGGGGAATAACTTGGTGAACGCAGCAGTGAGAGGTTGAGTTTACCTTGAAGCCAGGGCAGCTCTCTGTCAGTCGGTCTGTCGGTCTGCCTGCCTGTCTGTCTGTGCGTCTCTCTCTTGAGTCCTGAAGGTTGAACTCAGCACCTTGCAAAGGCTAGGCAAATCCTCCACCACCACTGCCATGGTCCCCATCACCTTTTTTTTTAAAACTTAGTTTTGAAACGACACCTGGCTAAGTTGCCCAGGCTGACCTCGACTTGAAATTCTTCTGCCTCGGCTTCCTGAGCAGTCGTAACACCTGGATTATCTATTTCCTCAAGGGTTGTCCCTGCACCCGGTCTACAGGCCTTGTGAAACTTGGATGGCCCCTGATGCCTCTTCCTCCCTCCCTTCATCTCCTTCTCCTCCCCTCCTCTCTCTCCTCTGCTGTCCCCTCTTCCCCTCTCCTTTTCTTTCCCTCCCTTCCTCTTCTCTTCCTCCTCTTCCTCTTCTTCTTTCTCCTTCTCTCTCTGTGTCTCTCCCCTCTCTCTGTCTCTCTCTCTCTGTGTCTCTCTATGTCTCTCTGTCTGTCTGTCTGTCTCTCTTCTCTGTCTTTCTCTCTCTGTCTCTGTCTTTGTCTCTCTGTCTCTGTGCCTCTCTGTCTCTCTGTGTCTCTGTCTCTCTCTGTCTCTGTCTCTCTGTTACTGCTGGATGATTGATCTACATCCCCAGCCTGTTTTATTTTATAGTTTGAGACGGGGTCTTGCTAAGTTTCTTAGGCTGGCCTTGAACTTGAGATCCTCCTACTTTAACTTCCTGAATAGCTAGAATGACAGGCACGTGCCACCCTTAGCTTACAAAGCTCATTTCTGGGACGGGGGTGGGGTCTAGCTCAGCGGCATAAACACCTGCCCACAAAGTGCGAGGTCATGAGTTTGAAAGCCTGTACCAGAAAAAAAAAGAGCTCGTCTCTGTCTCTGTCTCTTCTTTCTGTCTTACGCATGCATGTTAGGCAGTCACTTTACAATCGAGCTGCATCTCAGTCTTCTCACTTTTTTTTTATGCCATCCATCCTAACAGGTATGAGGTCACACCTCACTATGGTTCCCATAGCAAATTTAGAATTTAGAATAGGCAGCAGGCTGGGTTTGTGAAGTAGTCTATAGTTTTCTGACCCCCGTATTGGAAGACTCCAGAATTACTAGGTGTTTGGACGACGGGTTTGCACGTGGGTGGGTACCCAGGACTCTGTGGACCATTTCAGAGTGTGTGGCCCTGTGTACCTGTCCAGTCTTGGTGACTTGCTTTGCCATTCCCATGGATAAAGCCATGCTTATGGCTGTACTAAGACGAGGGACCCTGGCCCTACTACATACTATGTTAGTTACCTTTTAATAAGGGCCCTCAACTGGATCAGATGTGACAGCGAGGTTGGCCGTGTAGCTCCGTGGCAGAGTACTTGCCTAGGGTGTGTGTGAGATGCTTGGTTCCAACATCAGCACAACCAAAAAAACAAAAAACATCTCATTTGCAGGAAGGCCATGCCTAGACCAATAGACTGCTGTCTGCTTCCAGGCTACTGAGAGGAGGAAAATGTGGAGGCCACAGCTGAGCTCAGGAGGAAAGTTGTGATCAATTAGTTATGGCTGCCATGTGCACCAGGGTAGAAATAAAGATATGCTTGCTAATTATATTTGCTTTCCTGTAACTAGCTAATCTCCAACATCCCTTATAGATTTTCTCTCTCCTGTCTTAGCCTCCTGGGTAATTCCTGAGCTGGAATTATGCATATGTGTCACTGTACCCCGATTCACCTTGTAGTGCTGATGAGGCATGGTGCCAGTTTCTGGGTACTTCTTTGAGAACATTCCAGAGCTGTATCAATCACATAAAATATAGTCATTGGGGTATAGAAACATAGTCTGTATTTTTAAATGTTCCGGACACACCTGCTGTTATGAAAGAGACAGGTCGAGTCTCCTGGTGCTTTGTTCATGATAGATGCACCCAGAGAAATCAAAGAGAAACCGAGAGAAAGAAATCAAATCCAAAGGTCCTTCCCCACCAGCCTCTTGGTGGGGAAATCTACAGAGTGAAGATTTCCACCCACTGCAAAGTTTTACAACACTTTATTGGACACTCATCATTTCGGTAATATTCTCTTGGCCTCCTCATTTCCAGCGTTTCATTCTGGGTAACACAGGGTAACAACTCGAAGGGCTGCTAGGAAAGGCTTTCTGGGATAAGCAGGGGTTGGAGACAGTGCAGAGAGGATGAGGAGAGTGGGGGCCCCTTCATTTGGGGAAATGCTGATTGCAGATGCTTAGCACAGGTGACAGAGAGCATGCGGACCTGGGTGCAGGGTGCAGGAGTCGGGGTGAGCTTCTCTGGGCGCTGCTGGAGTGCAGAGGGGTCCTCGGGCTGTGAGATGTCGGGTGTGGAGTTTGACCTTGGTCTCTAAAGGACAGCGCTCCTTGGGTCTTCTGGACCATTCCAGGGAGATTTCTCTCTTAGACAGCATGAAGGAAAGGTGAAACCCAGTGAGAGAGAAAGGCAGAGAGGCAGGGAAGGATGCTGGCTGCCAAGATAAAGATCCAGGAAGATGGAGATTTAGCCTTAAGTGTGATGGGGGGAGGACCAGAAAGGACCAGAAAGGAGGGGGCCTGACATGGTGGCTGGTGGTCCATGAAGCATAGAAAAAGAGAGGGGACACAGATCAGGGTGAGGATGCTGGGGAATCCTTGGAGGAAGGACCAGGAGGAAAAGACTCATTAACGATGAATTTTCAAAGATGGAGGATACATCCACAGAGCATGCATCATCACCTGCATGAACACACAGCTGGTCCAACTTCCAGCCCAGTGCTGAAATTCCCCAGGGGTGACCTCAGCTAGCAGCTGCTGAGAATTTCTAGGAGTCTTCTGAAGAACTCCTCACTCCAGCACAGGGACGACACTCACTAGGTAGCTCTAATTAGCAAACCAACCTGATAGATTGACTTAGCAGGTTGTGAAAAGGAAGGTGAGACGCAGTTAGAACTCAACTCTGCCTCTGGCTTCCTGTGTGGCAGTTGACAAATTACTGAACCTCTCTGGGTCTCTGTTACTCTGTGTGTAAGATAGCAGGGTGGGGTCTGCCCTAGAGCTCTCTCCAGCTCTGATTGGGAGCCGCTGAAAGTGGAAACAGAAAAAACAGAGAAAGGGATGGGGAGATTCCCTTGGAGATAGGGCAGAGTCCAGGAACTTAGGGTAAGAAACATCAGGAGGAAGAGAATGGGAAGAGGAAGAGCCAGCTGCATTTACAGAGAACAAGCCCATGAGGTCACCCTCTGGGGGATGAATCAAGGCACTAACTTGCTAGCCGAGGAGCAGGGTTGAGGAGAATAATTCATGCCTCACAGAAATTCCAGGGTTTAGGAGGGAATCCCCGAGAGACGGGCTCAGTAGAAATCTTGAGTTGGTTGTGTATGAACATGATTCACAGGAGGAAGAGAAAATCTCAGTTGGGCACAAAAGCATAAAATGGGAGAAGCAAGTGCGATCTGAGGTTGCATTAATGGAGGTAGAGAGTCCAGCCCGAGGGAGGTGATGTTCATGCTACCATCTCGTCTCGTGTTCAGCTTTGGCTGGCTCGTTCCAAGGACACAGATGGGGGTGTGTGTGAAGACAGATTGGGAGGAGGAGATTTTGAGGAAGGGGGTGAGTTGTCCTGTGAATATCTGTGGGGCCAAGAGAATACTTGTGGGAGAGATTCTCCCCAGCTTTTCTACTTTTATTGCAGGTAGAGCTTCTTCCGGAGGGTGCTTTGGACTTCGGGGTTCACTTTCCTCAGTGTCCCTTCCTGGAGCAGCTCTTCCTCTGCCATACGCCGGGTCACCTACAGCAATAGGCGTGGGCCGCTTAGGGATGGAGCCCCTGGGGGGTTGGTGTCATGGGTTTATGGGGAGAAGGGTAGAGAACAGGACAGATGGGTACCCATGGCCTAAAACAAAAGACCTTCACTGCCTCTTCCTGTTGCATATTTGTGTGGAATCATTAGTTGGACTTTTTTTTTTGGATGTACTGGAAAGAATTGCTCAAAGAAGTTTTTCTGTATTTCACTTGAATTATCTGACATGCTATGGTCTTCGGGAGTCTGCTGGGGAAACTTGTGGCTATCATAAAGACACCCTAGTTTCTATGTTGGGGGTTGGGGGTGGGGAGATGGAGGAAGACCGTGGAGGGGCTTTGCTGGGGGAGGGGGCTTCAGGGACCCCCTTCCTTGCTCACCTCTGTCAAAAGTTCCAGGATGGAGCCTTTTCTGTCTCTGAACACCTTCACCAGCGTCTGGATGAAGCAGGATCCTTCTTCTTCCTGTCTGTAGGCGATGTACCCTGGGGGTTACAGAGGGGTGAGTTGGCGTGCAGGGGTCAGAGGGTGAGGAGAGGGGCTCCCGTGGGCCAGTGGGGTGCTCCTACCCTCCATGGTGGAGTAGACGTGGAGGGCATCCGTGTAGGTTGGGATAGTGTGGGGGCTGTCACTGGTGAGCATCGCCACCTCATCTCCACCTATGGTCTCGCCGAGGTCCTTGTGCTCTGAAAGACCAGGAGGAGGACAGGGCAGCGTCAGGAGGGGAAGTTCTGGGCCAGAGGGGCGGTATGCTGGGTTTGGGGTCAGGCTGGGTGCAGGAAGGGCAGCGACCCTGGGTCCCTGTTCCTGTCCCCACCTCCTCGGCAGGCCTGCACGATGAACACTTTGGGCTTGGCTCTCAGGGCCTTGCAGTTCCTGTTGTTCAGGACCTGGAAGAGGTCGTCCAGCCTGACCATCTCTCCATCTTCGCCCTTGAGGAAGCCTTCATCCCCATGGGCCATGAGCACCACGAAGGCGCAGCTCACCGGCTCCTCCCAGCTGTCTATGACCTGCTGGAAATTTTCTAACTCGTCTTGGAATTGCTGGAGGGACAGAAGCGACCAGGCTCAGAGGCAAGAGCTGCTCCTTGGGTTTGGCCCCCTGCCCTCCCGGCCTGGAGCTGGTGCCCAAATACCTGGGCGGTGGGGTCTCTTTTCGTGGTGCTGTTGAACTTCAGGTGCTCAAACATGCTTTTCAGGGCTTCCAGGTCTGCCTCGGAGCCCTCCCGGGCTTTGGTGACACACAGCGTCAGGGCTAAGCGGGCGCCTGACATATCATACGCCTCCTGGCCAAGAAGTGACAGAATCAGCAAGGCCAAGGAGGTCAGGGATGTGCAGAGGGGGCACTCGAAAAGAGCCTGGGTTACTGTGGCCAGGTAAAATCCAAGGTGCCTAGTGACACACATGTTCCGAATAAGGAAAGTGGGTAAAATACGTATTTGTGTATCACGAAGATGGTGTGGGATATACTTACACTACAAGTGCACATATCCATCCATCCATCCATCCATCCATCCATCCATCCATCCAATCACTCATCCATCCATCCAATCACTCATCCATCTATCCATCCAATCACTCATCCATCCATCCATCCATCCATCCATCCATCCATCCATCCACTCACTCATCCAAATTCAAATTCAAATTCAAATTCAGTTAGGAGGTTGTGTTTTTATTTGCCCAATCTGGCAGTAGAATCAGATCTGTCTGCCTTTACCTGGGCCCCAGCTTCCAAGTTCAGATGAGTGTGTGTGTGTGTGTGTGCACGTGCATCTCTGTGTGTGCAGTTTTGAAGGCCCTTTCCTGTTGTCCCATCTGATGGCTTTTCCTTCTCTCCTTGTCCTTCTTAAGAGCGTTCTGAGCAATTCTCAGTCACTTCCTCACCTGCAAAAGCTTCCAAATATTGGAAGCTAACATCAACCTCCTGGCTTTATTCCCTCTGAGGAAGAAGGATTTGGGTCAGTAGTTTTTTTTTTTTTTTGAAGAGAAGCAGGGTACTAAGTCCATAGTGATCTTTGGGGCTGGGTATAACTCCATCCTCTCCAGTTTGGAATATATTTCTGTCTTTATCCATCTCTGAATCTATTTCTATCTTGTGGAAGGTCACAAAGTCCTTTCTAGCTCTGAGTTTGAGTCATTATCTTTTCTTTTTTTTAAATTTTATTTTATTTCGAAGAGAATAAAACCAAATGAGACAAAACAAAATAGAGTCAATCAAAACAAAAGGATGAACATGGTATACGGCTTAAAAACTAAATACAAGGAGGTCAACAATGATGTCTCTTGTTATCTTCAAAAGAATTGCCCATGTCATCAGGCATAAAATTGAACAAAATGGTGCAGAACAAAACCGATAAAAACAACACATTGGAGACATTATAGAACTTCAAAAGAAACAATAATCCAACCACAGTAGCTATCGTAGTGCATTCTCTTTTCTTTCTCTCTACTCCTTTTGAAAGATTAAGTCCTCACCTCCTTCCCCCCCCAGGTTTCTCTCCTCTTTCCATACTTGCCCCCCACCAACCTACCATTTCCAAAGGCTGAGGACCACTCATTTCTCCGCTGATTCTGGGTTCAGCTCTCAGTGCTGTTTTCTGATCCTGAGGAGCAAGAGAAAACAGGTTGAAGGTATCCCCCAAAGGGAGAGGGTCAGGGGACACAATGATTTGTCCATCTGGATTTTTGAGACTCAATAAGATGGCCCTGGTTGTCCCCTGGTCTATGGTCAGACCTGGGGAAGAGACGACAGTCCATGGTACATGTGCTCCCTAGACTGAGAATCCGGTAGAATCTTCTGCCCATTGAGGTCCTCATAATGACATCCCTCTCCCCTAGGGGACCCCCGCTTCCCTGCCTCAGGACACTCAACTTCCTGTTGAAGGTGCTGGATGGGTGAGGGGGCCAAGTGGCCCAGTTGCTCCCCACTTCTACTCAGGAGATTCCTGAAATTCAATAAGAAGAGGCCTTTGGGTTGGACCGTGAAAATCCATCCAAGTTAACAAAGACCACTTTGAAACCATCCTGGTGGGTCTCCGAGAGGCTGAAGAGGTCTCTGTACTTTAAGACTGAACGTCTGTCAAAATTCTCTCCTCCCAGAGTTCTGTTCTGTGCTCTGCCTCACAGAAGACTTCAGACACACTCTTGGCATTTTGCTTTCTCCTTTTATTTGGCCCCTGTTTATCACTCCTTTGTTAGCCTGGAATTATCAGAGAAGACCCCTTCTTGGTCCACCCATCCATCCATCCACCCATCCACCCATCCATCCATTCATCCTTCCATCCATTCATCCTTCCATCCACTCCCACTCACAGCTCTGTCTGAGTAACATCTGCCATTCCTTCTCCCTCTGGTCTTGACCCCACTCATCCAAGCATTCATCCATATGTCCATTCACTCATGTCTTCACCCATCCATCCATGCATGCATCTATCATCCATCCATCCACTCACTTATCCATCCATCCACCCATCCACCCATCCATCCATCCA
>PVLA01015829.1:0-23475 GCA_004027455.1 Hydrochoerus hydrochaeris
CCCCTGGAGTCTCCACCCTCGACTCCATATTGAGCATTACATAAAAACATACACATGTGAACTACACAAATTACAATTATCAGTACAAAACATTCCAAGATCCCCGCGCCCAATTCCCACATGCAGTGTCCTTTTCCTGGAGAAGCGATTGTCACAAGGCGTGGATGGACTAGGACGCGGCATGGACAGAAAAGGGCGCCGCACCTGCTACACCACATATTCTGCACAGCCCACACCTTGAGGGTTGACTACCTAACAGGTTATTTTAGATTCTGCATGGAAGATTTTCTTTAGTCAACGATTTATTTACATCAACAAAGTATCACAGACACTTGCTTTGCAGCTAAAATCCAAGCTATTTTATGTCGTTTCTCAAACTCCCATGTTTAGCACACAGGTGCCCTCAGCATGGATCCCACCTCCCTCTGACACGCCTCCAGCAACATGAGCTTTGTTTTTGCTTGGTTTTTAGCGGTTCCTTGCTTTCTGACACTATGGGCTGCTCCCAATTGATTGTGCGTATTTCCACCCTGGAGTCTAAAATCACCCCTTTCTCCAGGAAACCCTGCTTTGTGTTAATGGCCGTGAGCATTACACACCATGGTGGGGATAGCAGAAGTCCTCCTTAGTGCAGGGCTAGTCCCTGAGGGAGATCAGGAGGGAAAGGGGTTATGGCCAGGAGTGAATTATCAGGAGCGAGAGGTAGACGCGCTGGTCTCTACCCACTATTTTCAGAAAGTAGTTAGTATTTGTTATGTATTATCCCCTCCCCTCCAGGAATCTTGACAGATGCAGACAAATCTTAAGGGGGAACAGCATGTTCCTCAGTCCGGACAGTCAGCTTCTGTATCATCTGCCCACGGCGACAGAAAGAAGAGAATCCAAGTTCCCCTTTCCCCACACGGAAGCAAGGTCATTCAAGTCACACCATGTACAACTTCCAAATCTCAAAGTCCTCTTGGTCATGTGGAGCTGAAAATATCCCCAACGCAGATTTTAAAGAGAATCACATGAAAGCCTGCACGCCGCCACCCAGCGCAGAACCCACATTCCCGATGTGTCCACCCCTGGTCTGCAGTGAGGCTGGTCACATCACGCACCTTGCAGAGCTTTAGCAAAGATTAACAGAGTCCATGTAGGAAAATTACATAAACACTGGCCATTTTGTCACTAAGAGAAACTCAAAGCAAAAATCTGGTACTCAAATGAGCAGTGCTCATGTTGACAACATTTGTCTTCATTCATTGATTTAAATCATTTTTCAGCAGGTAAGTGATCTGCCTTTCTAGGTAATTTTTTATGCTTGTGGGGACAATAAAACTCAAGAGTCTGAGACTCCATTCTGCCCCCAAGGGCTTGGTGGCCCCCAGCAGACTGACTTTTAGCCCTGCTCCTCCACCCAGAGCGCCATGCAGGAAAGGTTGCTTGGAGCAGTGTTCAGGGAGAACTGCAAGCCAGCGAGCCGCAGCACACATGGGAGAGTCAAGACCCCACCCAGCCACTGCCCAGAGCCGTGGCCCCTGGAGGTCAGCCTCGGCTGCCAGAGGGAGGTCCATCTGGGAAACCAGAAAGCATGCAAGGTAGCAGTGCTTGGGGCTAAGTGGCCTTCATTCAGAGTCAGGACTGGTCGGATCTGTTTCATGCACCTTGGTCACCACATGGTGCTTTTTAAGGAAGATCCCTACCTGGCCCAATTCTCAGCTTAAACAAAAGCACCTTGGAAAATCTCTAAATCCCACAATGATCGATTCCCACTTAGGAAACAATCAAAGATCTGCCACCTCTGTGATTTTAAAACTGCTGTAAGAGGCAACATTTGAGGAGGTGGTCAAGAGGACCCCATATCCCCAACTTAAAAGGGGGTGCAGAGTTGAAGCAGAAATCTCCAGCAGAGTCACTTCCATGGGGAGCCAGGTCTGCATGGAAAGGTTTTCTGGGCTGCAGACCCCGAGCTGCAGAAGGGGGCTACCTAGTGCTCTGCAGGACGGAGGCTGGAAGGGCCGCCTCACTGGGAAGCAAGCTCCGCACTTTTCTTGCACCAAGGAAGCGAGGTAAGGAAGAGGCACAGGGAAGCCTGGGTGTCTTTCTCAGGGGGAGAACAGGAAAGGGAGAAGAGACTCAGCTGGGTGGAGAAAAACCGAATGCCCGTAAAGGTGGAAACTGAGCTCCATAGAGAAGGTGCCTTAGTGGATGGGGACAGTAGTTACTGAAAAATCTCTTTGTGTGGTGCATCTACTTACTAATTTCTGCTCCAGGTTTTTGTAGCAGCAGAAGGCCCAGCCTTCACATATTTCAAGAGAAGCCAGAAATCTGAGTTTGTGATGAGTATTGTGTACAATCACTCACTATAATAGAGGTGACAAATTCACTCATTTAATTAAAACACATGTGGCCCAAAATGCTATTATTCAAAGGTGTGTGACTGCAGGTCATGCACAGCCATCGCTGTCTGGATAGGGCTTCTGTACTCAGAGTAATCAGTGCCCAAGCTGAGGTTTCAGCCCTTTTAATCCAGAGGCTGGTACTCACAGAAAGCAGGCACCCCTGATGGGCCAGACACGGGGCAAGTTGCTGGAGAGGAGGCTCTACTCTCCCGCATCTTGGATTGCACGGGGACCCCCGGCAAAGATGAACCAGGGATGTGCACATGGACAGGGAACCAGCAAGTCCTAACCGCTGTCAGCAGACGCTGAGGCAGGAGCCGATGCAACACGGCCTGGATAGCGTGACAGCAGTTCCACTCTGTGATTCTACACAGTCCTCATTTCTAAATGTATCCCAAGAAAATGCGGGTGAAAAATAATGGACGAACAAAAAGACGGAAAAGGAACGCTGATACACTGGTCCCTAATTATCATGACATATTTTAACTACCTCTTGTGAACAACTGACCCACTGCTCCAATCTTTGTGTCCAGGCTCCCTTTATAAGGTGCCCACCCGGCAGTCAAAAGCCATGCAGAGAGCCGCCACCCCCATCCGTGGACAGGGGTTTAGCTCCCTTCAGGGTGTGGCTGCAGTGATAATCCAGGTATAGTGACGCAGCCTAGGAGCTCTTGAGGGAACCCTATTCCTGCAAATCACCCAACATCTGCCACTCTGGTCTCTGCTGAACCCCCTTTCACCTAGGGCTTTCGGACTTCATTCACTGCTGCACTGAAATTTGTGGATGCAAACCGCAATGCCCGGAAGGTCACCACAAGTGACAAAAGTGCATCAGAGGAAATGGATTTGAGTATTAATCTCAGCAGAATGCAGTGAGGAGACAATGTCACATTTACGAAGATCACAGAACATATTTCAAAAGCTAGGATCTAGGCAGCACGGCCCAGTGTGCTCTGCAGACGGGAGCGTTCTTCTCCATTTGAAACTCGGTCTGTTTTCCACATCATTCAGGGAGAAGTGTGGGCTGTGTGTTTTTCTTTCAGAAAATGTCTATTCACGGGTTTTTTTTCTTTTCACTTTTAGTACACAAGTGGGATTTCTTTCTTATTCAGAGAATGTTTACTATTTATTTTCTTTCTCGTTAAACAAATATTCAACAGATAATTGCTACTGTAAGCCAACTACTGCACTTTTTAGTGTATGAACAACCTTGAAGACCCCGAGAAGTCAGGGGTGGAGCTCTGTAATCTCCCTGCACTCACTGGGTCAGCCGAGGCAGCGGGATTAGATGGTGAATACCAGGAGGAAAGCAGGTGAGCAGGGCTCTGCTCTGACACATGAATTCAGCGGCCCCTCATTGAACTTCTCCCTGTTGCAAACAACTCCCCATGCTGGAGCATCGGAGGCTGGACAAAGGCAAATGGTCTTCCCCAAGGAGCTAATAACGGAGGAGGAGGAAACATAACCACAGGTGCAGGAGAGCTGGGAGTGCAGATAGGAAGACACCGGCTGGCCGGAGATGCTGATAAGCAAAGACCTTTACTTAAGGGCCTTGGAGAAAGTGGGCTTAAGCTAGATCACAGAGGATTATCAAATGCACCAAGGAGCTGCAAGCCTTTGTTCCCGCTCTGGTGAGTGGTAGGCAGGGCTTTCATGCAGCCAGAAGGAAAACAGGAAGCTGGGAAGCGAGAAGCCGGGTAGCAGAGGGAGGCATCAATACTGGATATTACAGTGCGAGCTGGAGGAAGCCCGGAAAAATAAACTAGACCCATCAGGGCCGAAGGCTGGCTGAGGCTGATTAAAACTGGTAAGATAAATAGAAAACAAATACAAGTATAAACCAGCTTCAGAGCAGAAACTGAGCTTTGTTTTAGGGTAATTTGGCTGCTAAGGGCAGAATGTACTAGAAGCAAAGGAACCAACAACAGGAAAGCCTTTTAAGATAATGACAATAATAACTAACATTAAAATAATAGCAATGCTTAAGACTCTCATAGAGTACTTACCAGAGGTGAGAAATTATCTTAAGCAATTTGGGACACTGTGATATATCAACCCCTCACACTCCAATCCTTACCTTGCAGATGAGAAGGCTAAAGTCACCTTTTACGCACAAAGTCACCCAGTACGGAAAGGCAGAGAGGTTTGGAGTCAGATGATAGGCAAATCCTCCCCAGCTGAGGCACCCCACTATCTCACTGGGACCCAGCTCTATACCTGGATGGAAGGTGAGTCACCCAGAAGTGGGCATGGAGAGAAAGAATTCACCTGCACGGGCTGCCACAGGAGGGGCACAGTGGGGAACAAGTCAGGGCTCTCGGGCAGTGGACTCAACCTCAGGCCACACTGCAGAGGACTCAGAGAGAGGACATGTCCCAGAGTCAAAGGGGCCTGTCACCTCAGATGAGAACCGTGTGAAAGCCGCCAGTCCCTGGTACCTGCTGGGTGAATAGGTTTAGTGAAGGAGAAGCAGATTGCAGGGGTTTGCATAAACACTAAGAAGAACGATCTCATCAGACAGAGGCACCTAGGCTGAGACGGTCTGGTTAAAATAAATCATTAAAATCAGAAATGTGTGGAATGTGGATGGAACCAGCTCCATGACAAGGTGGCTGCTCTCCCTACTCCCACTGTTACCACTGTTCTTATTCCTGTCCTTACTGCTGTCTCTCAAGGTAAAGAATTTTAATAGGGAAAGAAAGAAATTCAACAGCAAACAGTGACAGCAAACACACTTGGATGATTTGAACAGTACCTGGATAGAAGTGACAGACAATGCAAGTATCAGCATAAATCAGTATAAATATCCCAGTGATAAGCAACAGAGAGAGAGAGCAGACTCAGCTCCTGGTGTGAACCTCCGAGGATTCACCTAGACGTGGCTTCCCAGAGCACACATTCCAGTTTCGAGTGTGACACATTCCTGAGCTCTGCTCTTACTCTGGACGAAGCCTTATCAAGAAGCAAGCGTGCGGAGCTTGGGTCTCACCACACAGCACGGCTCCCGCCCTGGACTGAATGCTCAGGTCCCTCCAAGATCCAGATGTTGAAAAACTACTCTGCAAGGATGCCGTGAGGAGGAGAGTCTTCAGGAGATGATGCGATCCTAGGAGCACTGTCCTCATGAATGGAATTCGTGCTCCTGGTAAAGGAAACTGCAGGGCACGATGCCACCCCTGGTTCTGCCACGTGGGGACGCAGGCAGAGGACACAGGCAGCGGACACAGGTTTCAGGGCTCCTGATACCCGAAAGAAGTCCTTCCTGAGCCTGACCACGTTGGCGTCCTTCCTGATCTCAGACTCCCAGCCCCTGTGACGGTGAGAAACAGATTTCTGTGACACATGAGCTACCTGATCCACGGTGCATCACTGTAATCTCTAAAACAGACTCTACAACACATAGGCAGCCCTTCACCAGGCACAGCACACAGGCCACAGGCTAAAAAGCATTCAGGGACATGGAACGGCTTGGCACACCAGGCTTCCCGAGAGCAAGCCCAGCCACGCCTGCCCTTCTCTTCCGAAGGCAGTAGGAACCCTCCAGCATCTGGCCCTGCAGCTAAAGGAAGAGTGGCCTTTCAGGGGCTGCTGAAGTTGCCCAGGTCCTGGCTGCTGACAGCAGGCTTCCCTCAGCGCACTGACTCCTCACACAGCTCTCTACGCAGCCCACACACGGCAGCTGAGACTGCACCGAAAGGAGAGCAGGTGCCTGAGCGGGTGCTGCAGTGGAGGCCACACAGGTGGCAGGTGTGGCCAGCACCTGTCCCCAGGCCCGCTGAGGCTGCCTCCCTCCCTCTTCTTCTAAAAACTATTCGTAAATACCAGTTCCCTCTCTTTTCGGGGAAAGCAGCACATGCTGTATCAGGATTCAGACTAAGGTAAGTTCCTTTTCGTTTCTTTCCTGCAGTAACTGTTTGGCCTTTTGAAGATACCGAACTCTCCTTTGGTCAGACACCAGTTACTGAGAGTTGTGTTCAGTTGTTTGTGCCAAAGCATTAGTGCACCTGGACTTCCTCTGGTAACTAGGGAGGTGATAATCATACTGTTTGCCAAAAGAGTAGGCACCCTCCTTATTTATCTCCCGGGAGAAATGTTTGTTTAGAGGTTTTCCTCCCTGCCCTTTGTGTTTTCCCTTTAGTAAATAGTTTTCCAGTAAATTATTCATCACAGAGCACTTCCTGGAGGAAATAAATTCAAAAGCATGTTGCAACATCCTCGAGAAATGCCTGTCCGTGCCAGAATGATTACTAAGGCACAAAAATGGGCCACACTGAAAATTCGAGGCATAGGAGAGGAAAACAGGACAGTGTGGGAGGGGAGGATGACCACAACCTCCAGGAAGGGACGAGACCAGGGCACCAAGCTCTTTCCTTCTAAAATAAACCTCTGAGCACTGTGACCACCATCAGGTTACAACCACAGACTGCGCACAGTGAGTGAGTGTGTGTGGAAGTCGCCAGAATGCAAGGCCATCGACCTCACAACTGCAGTCACAAGCTCCACCCTGTGGCTCCTACTTAGACATCAGTTTTCTCTGGATTCAGTGCCTGAGTGCTTCAGAATCCATGTTGAGCCAGTAAGCAGAAGAGCAGGGGAAATCAAGCTACTTGGGAGCTCTGATATGCACAGCTTGTTATAAAACTTGAGTCACAGTAGATGAACACAGTCTGACAACATGAGAGTAGGTCAATATCTCACTAGGTAGTTCAGGCTGGACTTGAGCTCACTAGGTAGGCCAGGCTGGCTTCAATTCATGGAGATCCTCCTGCCTCAGCCTCTGGAGTGCTGGGCTTACAGGCATGCCCCACCACACACAGTCTATGTGGCTGATAATGTGTTAAGTGCTTGGCATAACAAAACTGTTGCAGGCAGCTGAGTTAGTTAGAAATACTATAGGCAGTGAGACAGGGTGAGGTCCTCAAAGGAGCCAGTGCAGAAGCCCAGATACCCTGCAACTGTGGGGGAGACAAACACCTCCCGCTGTGGGCCAGGCCTCAAGACAAAGGATCAAACAAATGCATCCACATCCCAAGGACTGGTACTCTAAATAGGTCCCTATCACCCTGAGGAGGCCAGGAGTCCCCATTCCAACCCCCTAGGAAGAGTCATAGCTAAGAATGCCTGCTTTCTATGTAACTCGCTTCCTCATTTGTCCCCAATTTAATCAATTTTACCTGAACTACTAACCTTATTGGCTGACCATAGTTCTGTCCCACCTTATGCCCTTGCAAGTTCCCAGTTTTCCCCACCTTGAACCCATCTCACCTCATGATTTTGCTCTATAAAAGTCCCAGAAAAGACAGAGTCTTTGGCAACCCACTCGGGACCCCTTCTGTCTCTCTCAGGCTGAAGTTCTCTCTCTCAATAAATATATTCTGCTCTTAACCTCCATTGTTCCTAAAATTCATTCTTCGATTTTAGAGAACACGAACTTGTGGACAGTGTAGGTTGGGAGTTTCATTCCCCTGCATTAACACCACTCGCTAGCAGCTCTTCTTTGTGCGACACAACTTAAGAACTAGAACGTGATTTTAACCACACAGAGAATCTCATTTGGAGAAGATAAATAACAAAGCAAACCTTAACATTATTGCAAGTCTTCGTGCGGTTCTCCCTTGGGGTATCCCCTCTAGGACTCCCGGAGTCCTCCTGCTCTCGTGCCAAGTTAGACCTTTCACCTGTTCTGATTCTAGCTTGTGGACCACTGAGCAAACACCAGTGGCTCCATTAGCTTGGTTTCCCCCAGAGTTCTGCTTTGACTGTGAAGCCTGGATGACCTGGGAATGCAGACATGGCGGAGACCTCTTGGTAGCACGGTGGTGAGGCTGGTGGCCTTATATTCTGGCAAATTCCAAGAATAAACACTTAGAACCTTGGAAACTAAGTACTCTGTACCCTTTTGGGAAGTACAGAAGTTAAACCTCAAACACACTGAGTGAACCAACCCTGACTGTACAGCTCTTGCAGTGCAGGTCCGAAATACACATTAATGAAACTATGTGAGAATTCAAACCATGGGAGCAAGCAGCATGAAAGGGGTTCATGCCGAGTGTACATATTAAGTAGCAAAAAATTCCTGGCCCTTATATTTTTCCAACTAGGCAACAGCACTTCAAAGATATAAAATGAACTGAGCAAAGATAGTACCAGTACCTGGGTGTCTGAATGTCTAATCTAGTGCTCACTTAACATTTCCCCATCTTTCTAAACTCTAGATCTTTCTCATGATCTCTACAGAGTTGATGAAAGTGCACTGAAGAATTTAAAAAGTAGATTAAAGTAATAATCTTCCTAAAGAGCTTTGAGATTATCGGAGTTGGGGATTTTTTAAAAGCATAATTAGGTTCCCTGCTGGTCTCACACTCTTCAATGCTATTGTCAGCATCCCAGCCCTGAGAAGCCCTGCACAACAAAAGGAAGGACAATGGGGCCTTCTGTGCTTGGGGGTGAAGTTCTGTAGATGAGGAAGAGATTGTGGGATTCTCAACTGACTTCACCAGATCTTACCAGGCACCTTCTAGGCATCCCTTTCTGCTTATCTGCGAATCTCTTTCAACTCATTCACAACAAAACTGCTGATAATTAACATTTTTAAAAATCACCAGCCCAACACAGACTTTCAAGCAGCTTTTCTTGGAAACTGAAGCCTCCCCTTTCGATGTTATCCGTGAAAGTGCTCCTTAGCTTTCAACAGCACATCCCTTCACTCAGCTACTGCACGCAAGACAACAAGTACAGATTTTACTCGCAGTGACAGGTCACTCACCAGGTGCTTCACTGCCAAAGCCTGAAGAGATGATCTAGGCTTTTTTTTTTTTTTTCAAAATAATGAACTATGGGAAGCTCAGTGTAACTGTTACATAACAGTGATGATTCAGACTAAAAGTTATTTTTCGCTGGAATTTGAATACAGTGCCACCTTTCTAATGTCTTGGTCTCACTGGAAAATATGGAAGCCATTTTTGAGTTCTGATCATCAGGATATTATTTTACTTTTAGCTTTCTAGAAAGTGTTAACACTAGTATTTTAAATTTTCAAGATAATGTAGCTTTGCTGTCTTTTTTCTTTAGTTTTGCTGGGACATTGTTAGTATTAATTTTAGAAAAAAATTTATTATTCGTCTGGTTATGTCTCCTCCTTTTTCTTTTTCTATTTTCTGCTATTTTAGAAAAACAACCATTTATCAGTAACAAACACACACGCCTGTCATTAGAAGCCTTCCTTCTTTTATTAGTACGCATTTGCAGTACAGGAGCATCACCCTGGTCTTAGGAAGCAGACGCGTGTAACACAGCGGACAGTTTTATTTCTAGTGTGACTTCCTGCCTGGCCCCCACGTCACTCCTGTAGACTGCCATGCAGCAGACCTTGAACCACAGAAGTGTGCGAGGCAGTGCACTCTGCTGCTACAGAAAGGGCAGAGAGTGTGTGGAGTGAAAGCTTTGCTGTGTGTCTGTGTTTCTGTGTGTGTGTGTGTGTGTGTGTGTGTGTGTGTGTGTGTTTGGAGCTCCCTGCTGATGATATTTTTCCTGCACTAGGTGGTGTCAGATGCCAGCAGGGAACCATGCGAGGGGCAGCCAGGAGGATCCCTACTGGAGCAGGTAAGAATCTGTGTGCTGTGACAGAAAACTACCGTGAATGATTACACCTTTAAATACACTGCTATGGTTCATGTGCACTGCTGTTCAGCCCCCTCCAGATACAGATACCCGCTGCGCGCCCTTCAAATGGAGGTAGCGCCTCCTTGTCTGGAGTGCACCGTGGGGCCTGCCCAGCAGCCCGGACCCTTGACAGCCTTGACCTTTCCCGGCGGGTTTGACCTTGGGCAGGAGCAGGAAGTTGCTGAGGCCAGATTAAGGAGATTGAGGGGTGAGCATACAGCGCCCCATTATCCCGAGACCACCTGCTTTTTATTCGGAGAAAGCCTCAGCAGTCGCATTTTTTTATCAGAACTTTTACACATGAAAAAGGACTTCAAAAAGCAGAAGATGCTGTACGTGTGTTCTGAGCAGAGAGGGGTCTTCTGGCGGGGACGGGTGGCTGCTGGGCTGTAATAACATTTTGAACATGTAAACATTGGACACACATCTTGGACACATCTTTGTGAACAGGGAAGAGATGAGCACGTGGGAGAAAAGGCTACCACGGCCCAGCCGTGCAAAATCTCGGTCTCTGCAGAGCACCCCTGGCTTCCCCATTCTTGTTCTTGGCGTGTTCCTCACCCCCAACCAGCTCTCTACACCAACACACCCCCAAAGGACTCCCAGGTGTTTGCACGGCACCAATCACCAGCACCTTCCCTAGACCAGAATGGACCAGCTTCTCCCAGCTTCTCAGCAAACAAGAACTTTCGGTTCTGGACTCCTTAGAAAACAGCTTTACATAGAAATGACATGTTTGTTGCTTTAAAATTATAAATAAGTCATTTTAAATGTACTGCATTTCTCTTAGCACTTAGCTGTGGCTCAAAGGAAAATTAAGTCCTAAAATAAGGCAAAACGTCCTGGTCTGTTTTGTTCACAGAAATGCTGTTAGCACCTAATACATTTTCCAGCCCATAATGGGGAGTTAAATATTTTGGGAGCCACGGGTTTCTAGCTTCCCTGGAGATGTAATTTAACACTACCTCATAGGAAGGACATTAATCTCAGAGACTGAGAACTTGGTGGGTTATTACTTTTATGCCTGTCTTCTTAAATGTCATCACAATTGTAGGGATTTTAACTTTTTCCTTTCCCATTACTGGAAGAGGCTTTTGATGATGATTTTAAAAGAACAACATTCATGGTATAAATTTCTACAGTGTTTTTTTTTTTTTTTTCCAAATAAATGTACTTTTCTTTAATGGGAGTCAGAGCCATCTTGCGACTCTTGTTTCCCTGAAGAAACAACTGTAAACTTTATCTGCCAGGTTGGAGCTCTGCAGGAACATTAAGCAAACTTCCATCAGTGAGTCTCAGCTGTTCAGAAGCACCTTAGAGAGTAACTCTCCACTCAACCCAGGGACGCGCCAGGCAAGGGCTCTTCATGTTTAGAGACAGTAACTCAAAGTATGTCTATTGTGCCGACTTCACGATGTACCTCCAAAACCACAGTCTATCCTGCTTACAACATACGCCATCCTTCTATTATACACTGTTCCCTAAATTCAACTTCCCGTTCTACCATTAGCTCCACACTAATATAATCAGCCACTATCACAGAAGAACAAGGATTTCAAGATCAATGTAAAGAAGGACAAATTATTTTATTTCTCTAAAGAAACGCACACCTCTCCTTCTGCCTTTAGTCACAGGCAGACAATTCCAAGCATGTTAAGGGCTAAATCACCTAAACAATAAAAGAAAAGAAAAGAAAAGAAAAGAAAAGAAAAGAAAAGAAAAGAAAAGAAAAGAAAAGAAAAGAAAAGAAAAGAAAAGAAAAGAAAACGAGTGTGTCACCCTGTGGACTCAAGTTAGCTTTGCTGTCCCTCAGGTAACAATTTAGAATCAGGGTGGAGAAAGGGAAGGAACAGAAACTCAGGACCCTCGAGGGCCAAGAGGGAAAGCCTGCCCCATGGAAACGCAGACACGGCTACTTTGTGGACCAGAGGACACGTTTAAAGTTGCAATGACTGAATTCTGAAAACAGGCGCTGGTGACGTGGGATTTAATTTTTCCCATGCTAAATTCTCCTTTGTGTTACTGCTCCTGCTAAGTCTTCATGATGACAAAGAAATTATATTTTTCAAGGGATATTTTAACTGTTTCATAATTTGGATTCCATCCGTAATTCAAATGCCATGTTGTCTTTTCAGAAGTTTTTGCCCCTACCCTTAGAATAAATCACTTCTGTAATATTTATAGAAGATATAAATTATTCTGGCTCAAAGAATTGGTAGGGTTTTTTTTTCTCCAAAAACTAGAAGGACTATGTTGTCATCTGCCAACTGTGAATGTGCTTAATCCTTAATAAAAACCCTTCCTCTGTGGCATCCCTTTCTACAACTTGACAACTTTAAAAAGGTGCAAGAGTGAAACACTGAAGTGACCTTCTTGAGAAGTGCCAGGACTTGGGAGATTTCCACTGTGACCCCGGAGGGAGACACCCACCCATGCGACAATAATGTCACAGATCAGACGATCTCAGCAGAACTGCAGCACCCAGCAAATGAGGAAGGAGGAAATCCCACTATAGGAATATTACGGAATGTTATAAAGAAGGAGAGACACACTCCTCGCATTGGCAAGAAAAAAGGCAGCTCCCATGTGGTGCCACTTGACCAAAACCCAAAACTCCTACAGCGTGGGAGGAGGTAAACCCCTCCTCACCCCAGGGTGACCATGCCCACCCCTCCCGCTGAGGGCCTCCCTGGCCTTCCCCTCCTCTGCTAGTTGGTGTCCTGAAACAGCTTTGGAGGTGTCTGCAGACACTCTGGGGGCTGAGGAAGTCTCTTCCCCTCCTGGAATTAGGGACACATCTGCCAGTCTTTGTCCTCCTTTTAATTCTAGCACATGTTTCAAAAGCTGGAACTTAAGCAGTCATCATTTAGAAGGAATCTGATAAACACCTACATTTATCACAAAATCTCTTTTCTAGCCATCTTCTACATCTACACAATCATTTTTCTGTTTGAAGAAAAAAACTGAAGGCCTCTGAATGATTATCTTTTATTTCAAATTCATATACTTTCTCTGTTCAAATAAATTATCCAGAATCAGTAAGAATTTCTTTTTAATTTTAGTTCCCCTTTTGATTGACAAGATCAAATATAATTATATTGCCAATGGTTTGGCAATTGCTGAAAATGAAGAGTTTCTAAAATACTCAGCGTGAAATCTCATGTCAGTTCCACTGAGAAGTAAAGATGAGCAGTAGGAAGCAAAGCTTTACTGAGTTCCCATCAGAAAAGTGGTTCTGATCAGATGCAAAACAGACACAAGGTATGATGTGAAGCCATTAAAAAGAGTTAGCTGGATTTCTCCTATAAGACGTGCATTATGACATTAGAGTAACTTTTTTCCCAGAAGTAAAAAATAGTTCCTTTTAAAAATAAAATAGAAAATATGTTAGAAATAAAATATATTTTATTGTTTAATAGATGACATTTCAAAGCCTGGTTTAGTCTATGGCAAAATGCAAACGGAAGTAAAGTTGGATTAAAAATCGATATGTAAACTGGAAATTGTATTTTAAAAACCTGTTGGAGAATATGGTTTGGAGAAAGAAAAACATTTTTAAAGCAAAATAATAAGGTATAAGTAAAGAAATTATTAAACTACAGAATAAGAAACGATATTTATAACATTTAAGATAGACAAGGAAGAAAATTCTTCAAAGTGACACCAAAAAAAAAAAAAAAAGAGCAAATCCTAAACAGAAAAATGGGTAACTACATGAATAAGACCTTTACAGTAGGGGTAAATGAATATCTAATTCCAATAAGTTAACAGAGATGTTTAAATGCATTTGTAATCAGATAGAAAATGAAAGGTCACTTCATTTTAATTAAATTGGCAAAAGTGAATGTTGAAGACACAGGGAAACCTCCGGTTAGAAGCTGTAACTTAGCACTAATGGATTAGATTAATTGACACATCCGCATGCCAGAGAAAATTTGTTCCCAGACAGACACAGATATGGAGAGAGACACAGAGAGACACAGACATTGCTATTAAATCATTGCACAGCCCTAAATGAACACATGCACACTCGCCACGTGCAGAGCCCTTTTTGAGAGCAAGGAATTAGGGGGGAAAAACCAAGAGGGAAGATTAGAGAAACACAGACACACACCAAGGAATGAGAAATAAAAGGTGCTCACGTGACTCAAAGCGGAAAACCGGAAAATAGGTGATTTAGCCAAAACCAGAAGGAAACAGCCCCAAGTCAATGAAAAAGGAAGCCTATAAAATAAGGCACGGTCTCCAGGATCACAAACCTCCGTGTGCTCACCTTGTAAACTAGAACTATCCTCTCCAAGCCTCAGAGGAAAGGGGAGTGGGGAGGCAGAAAGATTCGGGATACAAAATTCCGGAAAGCAATAGCAATGGAAGGGCCGAGAGTGAAGCTGAAAACCTTGCCCTCCCACCCCAAGCCACTCGGGGTGACGGGAAGGGGGAACTGCTGCAAGACTCTCGCCTGGGGAGAAGGGCTCCAACCTCCCAGGTGACGAGTTCAGACACCCACGCTCCGGCACGGTGGAAGGAAGGCTTTGCTCTGCTTAAGCTCTCATAATGGTACTTCGTTTGTGCCTATTCTTCAAGGCTGTTATTATCCTCCGTGTTACTTAAGATTTACTCGGAATTCCAGTGTTTTCTGCTCAATTCTAAAACGGGAAATTAACACTACAGAAATATTCATGAGTTCTAGAAAAATTCAAGTTTGTGAAAGCAAATTTTAGTTAAGATTCAAAATTTATCTATATGTATCTCCACTGCTGCAGCCATGGTAGAATATTACCTTTAAGATTTCTTCTAATACTTAAATTTAAAATCAATTTCTATATTTAAGCTCACATAAAACAGACTGTGAGATTGCTAAAAGAACCTAAAATGTATCTTGCAAATTGAAACCTGGAAGTTACCATTTTTATTGCACTTCTATACACTAAACCTCAAAGAATATTCTCCAAGATCTTCAGAAATTAAAATGTTGAGGAATGAAACAATAGGATATATTTATTTTGTCTCATTATAAGATTTGACAAAACCATTATCTTAAAGGGCTTATCTTTGAGAGTAAAGGTCATGCAAGGATTTCCATTCTTTTTTTTTTTTAAATCATCAACAGACTTCTTAGAAAAGATGTACTTCAATATACAGGTCAGAATTTCAGCCAGACATTTATTATCAAGGGAACATATGCTGGGGACAGTTGAAACTGCGAGTCATTGTCCTGTCATACCTTCATTCAAGAATAACTGACCAAGCATCATTATGCGGAAAGGACGGTACCGATGCTGATCATACATCAGTAACAGTGTGGGCAGGACTTGCCCCCCTGGAGCACATGGAGCAGTAGAAATGGTAACACTGAGGAGTAAAGCCAGACCTGCACGGACTACAGCGTTCCCCGCACGAGGCCACGGGGGCGCACAGCGTTCCCCGCACGAGGCCACGGGGGCGCACAGCGTTCCCCGCACGAGGCCTCGGGGGCGCACAGCATTGCCCCGCACGAGGCCACGGGGGCACACAGCGTTCCCCGCACGAGGCCACGGGAGCACACAGCGTTCCCCGCACGAGGCCACGGGGGCGCACAGCGTTCCCCGCACGAGGCCTCGGGGGCGCACAGCGTTCCCCGCACGAGGCCACGGGGGCGCACAGCGTTCCCCGCACGAGGCCTCGGGGGCGCACAGCATTGCCCCGCACGAGGCCACGGGGGCACACAGCGCCTAGCTGAGGAGGGCAGCAGGCTATTTATTCCATCTAGGTTCCACGTTCTGTGGGGCTCACACACAACTGCAGAAGGATGCATTTCTCAGAATGTACTGCAGTGCTTAAGTGACGCATGAATGGTACATGTAATATAAGTACACGTGCCTATGTAATTACAAATGATGATGCAAATAAGGAGGAAACCAGGATTCTAAGATCAGGAGTAAGCACAAAAAGAGTACACGCACAGATCTCCAACAGGAGGAATTAAGCTGGCTGGGGGGTATAAAGAGCCCCCAGGGGGGAGAGGCTGAGGTGCACCGTCACCCCCAGGGGGGAGGGTCAGGTGTGCAAAGGTGCTGAAGCACAGAAATGCTTGGTCTTTAAGGGCACTGAACTTAGTACAGGGGCCGTGAGCCCGGTACACTGTGAAGAACTGCAAGGCATGAGATTAAGTCAGAGGTGACATGTGTCAGGATTCTGCAGCCCAGAGCACAGAAATCTAATACCATCACAACTGTCTCAGAAAATCATTAGGAGTTGTTGAAAAGACACCGTAAGTGGGTTTAGAAGTTCTAGTTTTCATAGGGAGCAGGAGGTAGAAAGACACTGCTGTAAAGTTCTATCTGATCAGGGGAAAGAAAATAGTAGTGTAGGGAACAGGTGACGGGGAAACTAAATGAAGTATGCGCAGAGGAGAGCTGTGTTGGAGGACCTGCTGGGGGACTCAAGGCAGGAGACAGCAGCAGGGACTCAGAGATCGGGCTTCAGAAGCGCCGCAGATAGTCATGCAACACCCTGCCGGAGGAAGGGCTGAAAGAGGAGACCACGAATCAGAGCGGCAGGAACTCATCTGAGCGCCCTGGCTGTCACACCAAGGGAGAACACAAGCAAGTTTCACACGCAGGGAAAGCACGGCTTCGTTCGAGCTCAGGGCAGTGTGTCAGGCTTCGGTATCCCAGGTTCACTCTTCTGACCACTGCGGTGTGTCAAGGTTGTCCTTCTCACCTGCCTCACTGCTGATGAGACTGGCTGCCTTGGAGAGACGAGCACAGAAAAGGCCCTATTTGAAATCCTGTGCTCAGTTACTTGGTAGGTGCAGAACACACCCCCCTGTAAAAACACAGGTGCCCACAGCACTGTCTTCACGTTCTCGGTAAGAAACAGCAGCAGCATAAGGAGTGAAAATGAGGCCGTGTGCGCACCTGTGTGTTTTCAGACGGATTATACCAAATAATGCTTCTACTGCAGACAATTCCAATTTTATGCCAATTGTATTGGTGGAAAAGCTAAAATCAGGCTCACTCGGGCATCACTAACTGTCCACCCTGCAGCAAGCACTGGGCAAGCTTCAGGCCGGTGAAAGAGGTTCCAGGTACCATGTCCACAGCCTGGAGCCCAGCCAACCTGGCACACTCAAAACACAGTTTTCTCTGCACAACACCACACCAAGCAGCCAGGTTCCCCTGCACACACTCGATTTACACCCAAGGCCCAAGTGCTGAGCACCACGGGGATAAAGTGCTTTGGAAGGCTGCACACTGTGGGCACCAAGGGCCCTGGGTCATCACTCAGGATGGAAAGGTCACAAAAAGCTTTAAAATCAATTCAGTGAGGACCTGGGCCATAAGAGGGTCTTATCTACAGAAACTGGAAAGTATAAACAAAATCTCAATTTTTGCAGCATTATTAACCCATAAATAGAGGCATTAATACAGGAGGTTCTACCCCGGTCCAAAGGCTGGAGAGGCTCACATTCTCTCTACGAAGTGCAGACCGCACAGACTTTCAGCCATGTGGATCACACCTTCCGGGTTCCAGCTACCTGACGCTGCAGCTACTTGATGCAGAACAAATGCAGCTGTGAACAGTGTGAAAGGAACGGGTGCTGCTGTGTCCCCAAACCTCCCACACACAGACACACAGGTGGCAGCTTCCACACTCTCCATCCTGGTTTCATGTTGCTCCCCAAATGAGACAGATTATCTGCCCCTCAAGGTACCAGGAAAGCGTGGAGGACACGCAGCCCAGCTAGAATGTGTCAGACAGAGAAAATCGTCCTGGCAGGAACAGGTGTGAGGTACAATGGAAGCAAAACCCTCCCTCCCCACTTGAGCATTTGTGCCAAAAGAAAAATTGTAAACAATCTCCTGTGCCAGGGGACTGCGACAGGACAGGTCCAAGAGGAACGTGGTGAGAGAACCCATGGTATAGGGTGGCCACACGTGTGGTGGCTACCTTATCACCAGATCTCAGTCAGTCTCTGTCTGTCTGTCTGTCTGTCTGTCTCTCTCTTTTTCTCTCTCTCATTAATAATGACTGATCTAATTTTAATAATAGTTTACCACAAATTGAACTCACACTGTCTCCTCTCAGTGAACTTGAATCACCCACGGCAGTTAATTACTGGGCACCTGCTGCTACATGTGCCTTCTCTTGAGTGTTACTTGTTATTATACTGTAGACAAGCTGCAGGTTTAGTGGTGAGGCTGCCACTGACATCGTCCCACTCTCCTGCAACTTGGAGGCCATAGAAGAGGGCACAAAGCAAGGTCACAGCCCAAAGAACTCAGTGTCAAAGGAAAGACATGAGCTTGTGGTATTGTCTGTCTTTGGGTGGGAAACAGAACTCCATGGAGGACAAAGAAGCCAGGTGGTTTCCGGTTTGAGCTCAGGATGGAGTGACGGCAGCACATATCTTGAAAGGGAAGAATCAGCAAAGAGCATACGTAGAGAAGAAAACCAGGGGATATGCTTTGGACATATTTAACAATTCACGAGGCAGAGGCAAAGAGGCAGTTGGATCCCAGATGAGTCATTGGACTAGAGATGATATTTTAAGCTATTGGAATCAATGTCATAACAAAGATGATGAGAAAAGGCGGTCCAGAACAAGATTGTATTGCAAATCTTTAATTTGGTTTTTCTATATCATGATGTATTCTGACATTTTAGAACAACTTTCTAGCTGGGAAAAGACTGCCCTTGTATGAAGCCAACCAAGCCTTGGCGATAGCAAAGGAAGCAGCCTGGAGCATGCTTTGTGGGCAGACCATCCTGCCAGGCTTCCTCTAGGCTGCCCTGAACCCTAGAGACAAAACTCCCAGTTCTCTCCGTTCCAGGACCAGGCACAGGGCAAGTTCTGGAGCCTACTGTGCCGATACGCTGTGCAGGAGCCAACCCTACACTGCCCACCCCACCCCGCCTTGCCTTACCTGAGAAATTCCCATGAAGCCCATGGCCTACACCCCCCAGTGCTCCCACCTCCTGCTGCCCGAGCACCACACCATCTCCGTGATGAGGCTCTGCATAGGACGCAGTGCCGCCACCAGGAACTAGGAGCTGCATACACTTGGCGCTCTCCAGCCTCCCCAGCACCTTCTCTTCCAGCCCCACTTGACTGATCAACTCACAAAAGGTCACAAAACACAAGCTCTGAGAAAACACATTAATAAATGCAGTAAAAGGCAAAACAGCAAGCACAAAAATCATATATGTTAGTAACCGGAGAAAGGGTCAGAAAGGAGAAGCCCTGAGAGAAGACAGGACAGTGAGCGAGGGTCAGCTGTCAACCGAGGCAAAAGAGAGAAGTCAGGAGGTATCCCCAGGAGAAGACACTTCCCCTACCGGCTACAGAAAGGTAGCTCTCCATACCATCCCCAGTGTCCCAAGTCTCTGACAAGTGAGTCATCCAACTCACCGTAAAACAGGTTGGATTCTTGTATCATCTAAGATTTCATTTACGTTTTTGTCAGATTCTTTTGGTCGTTGCCAACAAAGTTTCCTTTTCCATCTACACTAGAGCTTCCCTTGGTTATCGTCTTGATTACTATGGAAACTTTTAGAGGAAAGGCTGGTTTTCGTTTCAGTTTCCTCCCCAGCTAGGTGAGCACCTGCTTCTTCAATAGCAGAGAAGCGCCATGCAAACTTGAGGGTGCATCTTCTAATTTAGGATACTGGCTCTTGGTCCTGTGCATGGAGTGTTTAACTCACGCATGAGTCAGGCAGGAATTTCTAAGTGTGAATGGATAATAAACTTGTTTTAAGCAGTTTATTTAAAATATTTGTAAAAGTTTCTCAATACAGAAGCTATCAATCCAATTCAAAAGGAAATCATTCCATTAAAAATTTTAGAGAATTCTTTTATTGGAGAGACAATGATACGTGATATACTGAATCAATCATGTTCTACAATTCTTCATTTGCCTACTAATTTTTACCAATGGCTTGCCTATATTGAATTAAGTTTGCTACAACTAATATCTTATCCTTTGCCTTGAAATTTTAGAAGATTTTTCTTTACAAAATGTGATGCTATGTCACTTGGTGCATATATATTTATTTCTACTGACTTCTTAGGGAAATAAGTAACCTAATGATTGAGATGCCATAAATGCTGTAAAAAGTTGGCAGATATTTTTAAATTAGCTGTACTATTTTTATAATCATTTATGGTTGTATGTACTATTTTTTCCATGCTTTGCCTTTTTCCTTTTTCTTACCTATATTCTAAGAAAATGTGTGGCTGTATGTTACTGGTAATTTCTGTCTCTGCTGTTTCTCTACCAGTTAATTTTTTACTACCATACAATGTAGTTTTATTCCTGGACACTGTATCTCTTCACATTTCTTTGCCCATAATACTGACAAAGTCTGCACTTCTTTTTCTTTGCAATCTTGTTGTGTTCTTCAGGATAACTTGTTACATCACTTCCTAGATTTGCTTTTATGCCTTTCGATGCGTGCTATTTGCTGTATCACTGTTCACTGGCATTTTGTCTGCCCTTGGCTATAAACAATTAGTTTACCACGCTTAGCCTACCTCTGCCCTTTCCTTCCATCCCAGGTTACACCAAATAAATCAGTTCTATACTACTATCCTTCATAATCATTCACTCTGTTCTATAACTATTACTCGCCAAAGTATTTTCCTTATAACTAAAGAGTGAGTTAATGTGTAGCACCAGTCTATTTGCCGTAATGCCTCCAAGTTTTTTACTGGCAGAATACAGTAATACCTCAGTTCACGAATACTTCTGTTTTCAAACAATTTCATTCACAAACAAAAACATTCTGCAAAATTTTGTTTCCATTTACAAACTTGGTATTGGGTGACAAACAGGACCAAGGCCATCTTCCCTAAACTGTAAAACAAATTAAGTTCACAAACCAAGGTACACTGTATTTAAAAACAAATTTGTAAACTAGATTCCCAGTTATTCAGGAGAAAAATGTTGGTCAATTGCCTTAAACAACACAATGACAGAGGTTAGGGACATGGGTCACACTGTCTGTCCCCAAATCTGATCTGCTCTTTCCTACTGTGAAATGACATTGAGACTCTGAGTTCACCCTTTAAATAAGCTGATCTCATTTCAAACTTCCCAAAGAATTCCTGGATATTTCACAAATCAAGGCATTGAAAACTCTGATGATAATCATTTTACATGATTTGTTTTTTCAAAGCACTGACTTCCTAGCAATAGATTCACGTCAAAAAATGTATTCTTCAATTGTCTTTCTCTCTGGGAAAAACAAATAAAATTTTAATATTCTGTTTATTTCTCCCTTTCAGATATGCCCCTTAAGTGCATGTTGATTTTGGGTTTGTTTTTGTTTTGGTCTTCAGACAAATTAGTTTTGTGTAATGCTATAATTAGGTTATTGCTAAATTTCATTTCTCTTTTTCTGGTTTTCATTCTCCATTGTCCTTTATGGTATGTTCTACTCTTTTGGGTCATTCCAGTGCCCGTCATGTCTGTGGTGTACTTAGCACTGTTTTCTGCTACTTGCTTTGTGATATCTGTTTAGGTGAGATCTCTTTCTGTTACTTTGCTACAAATTTTTCCTGCATCTCTGTGCTCTCGATTTGTGCCATGAGAGAGTTAAAAGAAGATGTTGTTGCGGGGCTGGGATTTAGCTCAGTGGCACAAGCACCTGTCTGGCAAGTGCAAGGTCATGAGTTCGATCCCCGGCACCAAAAAAAAAAAAAAAAAAAAAAAAAGAAGATGTTGTTGTGTTAGTGCTCATGCTGAGTTATGGTTACTTATTTAGCCATTTGTTTTATTTTGTTTTTCCAGGCAAACATTTCCTGGTGAATGTTGTCATCTGCTTCCTCTTCCACCCTATTTTTTATTCTTTCAGCATCTTTGCATTTTGCCTTTGAGGCTCCTTCTGCTTCTTCGATTTCTCTTTGGATAAAGTGAGCATTCAGATGTCAGTGCACGGGGTCAAGATGGGATCTAACAGAAGAGCAGCTGCCCCCACCCGGGCATGGAGCACATCACAGAGGGTGTCTGTTCAGTTCAGCAATCTCTTCTCCACCACCAAGAGCGGCCAGCAGCTCAGGCCTGCTCCCGAGGAGTTTCCACCGTGGCAGGTCCACTGCCAGATGCCCTCTTGCACAGTGGCGATTCTCGGATGTCCTGCCGCAGCCTACGGTCCCCTGCTGCTCATCTTCGCTGGGTCTCTAGGGTGCCCCCACATGCCACACAGGGGAGAGTTCCAGTTAGAGACAGTCCCTGTGGTGGCTCACAGCACCTCCTTTGGGATCTGCTCCCTGGCATCAGAGGTCTTCCTCAGTATTTGGCTGAAAGTTAGTTTTACTAAAGACAGTGTGTCCTTCTGGTTAACTTAAGTCATTGTCCCTGAAGAAAACGGGCTAAGACATCTTGAGTCTATTTTTGTAAATCTAAAAGCCTTCCACAGTTTAGAATAATTTATATCCATAACAAACTTGCCCTTGAGCCAGACCCAATTACAAACAATCTGTTGGCCAATACTACCACTGAAGGGGAAAATGGAAAAGTGAAATCCAGAGAAGTTATATGACAGCTACAATCACACATCAGTGTCATATCTGAATACCCATCATGTATTTTCTTTACATTGTTTTCACTAAGAACATGACCATTCAATGTAGTTATTGTTGTCCTCTGGAAATAAATCAAAATATTAGGTGAAGGATGAAACATAATGGAAATTTGATACATGGCTTGTATTCACAGAATTCCAAATTTTACACATTCACTTTTATAACACACATTAAATTTGTTATAAATATTTATGTTTATAAACATAAACACTTTGAATATATTCTAATCACTATTATATTATGCATTTGTCAAACATAACAATTTTAAAATCCTTCTCTAAGTTGTACTCATTTATTAGAGATGCCCCAGGTCTCTTTCAAAGTCTGGGGGTGCATGTCTGCCCTAGGAATGGAGCTATGTGGCAAGGTCCCGTTTGGAGTCTCATCTGAATGTCTCCTCCAGGACTTCAGGGATACTCGGAACCAGTACTGTGCACAGGGCTCCTGCTCTAAAAAGCAAAATGATGGGTGGAACTCTGCAGCTGACAGTCAGACATGTGAACAACTTAACAAAGCAGCAGGTTTCTTGAACTAAAATGAAAAAAAATTGAAAGTGACTCCTAAGACTAGAATCAAGGGTAAGAATGAGCAAAGGAAAGTCATGAGACATCCTAGAGAGAAGAGAAATTTCAGAAAGGTAGAAAGAATAAAAGTCACAAGTAATCGAGATCCCTGCCAATGTCATGCTCTCTGTGTCCGAGAAGAATACTTTAGGGATTTTCACTGCACCATCTCTACTTCACTATCATTAGAAACATCATCCCAGAGTCTGGCCACATCCCCTGTGCAGGACTTCTAATCAAAACAATAAAAAAGCAAGGTGGAAATATTAGTATACTATCTGCAATACCACTTATATCT